>JAYMFT010234334.1:0-24914 GCA_038088735.1 Panulirus argus | reverse complement strand
CATGTGATCTAGTAAAATCCTTCTGATCCACGAGGAAATGAAACACGATAGGTTCCCAAGTGCACTTTCATGTAATGATCACATCATCGGTGTAGATACAAGAAAAAGAAATATAACAGTCGGTTGGTATATACAGAAGAGACGTAGCTAGGACGTCATTTTGAAAGAATGGCTACCCGAATGGAGGTTGGGTGCATTCAGGTCTGGCAACGTGCATATCATAAAATTCTTTTATTAGGAAAAGAAAGAGAACTGTTTACAAATTTTATCTAAAATCAAACCATCCAATTTGTATAGACCTTCACTAATATTAATGTTACTATTCTTTGTGTATTTAATAATTGAAGATTCAATGATATTTCTTGTGATAAAGGAGTTAGAGTTTACATATGAGATGGCATTACTCCAATCAATACAATGATCATAATTCTTATTATGATTAAACAAGGCATTTGATTTGTTAGACTTAAGCAACATAAATGTTTTCTATGATAAGTGGCAGATACAGTAATCCCTTGTTTTAATGGACTAATAGGGGATGGGGGTCTCTGTAAATGCCAAAAGTCTGGTAATCGAATGTAACCATTTTTTAATACAATATACAGTTTACACACCTTATTTTAACTCCTCTATTGCTTGATGCCATTTTGAATTGTAAGGATTGCTATATTATCTAATAAAAAAAAGTCACAATTCTTTGTATACAACCTGACCGCAGGATAGCCTGAGGCAGACTGAGACCAAAACAAAGCGAGAATATGAATAATCCATGACAATCTAATGATGTGGTGGGGCGAGACAAACACTGATTCTAATGTTTCAACAGTCTTGATCACAGAATGAGTACAGAAGAACAGGACCCCAGCTTATATACGTGTCGTCATCGGCCTTCACCCCTTATGTACCTGGTGTGACCTCCCAAATGGTTGCGACCGGCATTTGACCTTGCCGCCTCTGCCATGTTCCCACCAGCAGCCCCTGCCATGACTGACCTCATCGTCTCAATCAAGCTTGATCTCGCCGCCTTTACTGCGTTGATCTGTCTCATGGCCACTCTTGCAAGGCACACAAAGCCTCTCCAGTTATTCGCTTTTCTTTATTCGCTATATAAGCTGCCTCAATTCTTTTTATTCTCTTATTTTCTTACTTTCCTCGAACTGCCCTTGCTTAGTATTTTCATCCCACTCCAGTTTGGCAGGTGCCCATTTTCCTCTGCATGCACCTCCAGTGAGTTAGAAGTTCTGTGCGCCCCTCTAACTCACTGGTGGTGCATGCGGAGGAAAAAGGGCACCTGCCCAACTGGAGTGGGATGAAAATACTAAGAAAGGGAAGTTCGAGAAAAGTAAGAAAACGATTGAGGCGGCTTACATAGCGACAAAAGAAAACAAAAATCACCGGGAGACAGATCACCACGGCAGAGGCAGCGAGATCAACCTTGACAGAGAAGACAAGATCAGTCACGGGAGGGTCGGCCGGGGGAACATGGCAGATGCAGCAAGGTCAAACACTGGGCACAACCATTTGGGAGGTCACACCAGGTACCCAGGGGGATGAAGGCCAATGACGACATGTATATAAGCTGAAGTCCTGTTCTTCAGTACTCATTCTGTGATCAAGACTCTATCGAAACGTTAGAATCAGTATAATGTCTCCCACCCAATCTGTGTTTCTCTCACCCCATCACATCACCAAAGCGAGTATAACCCCATGCTACCAAAGACAAGTGTGATATGAAATGCACGTGGTGCGGCTTTTTTTTTTTCTTTTTTTTTTGGAAGGCTCCAGTCACGGACAAAAGTCCACATCAAGGCCAGGCCTTAATTGAAATATAGAGAGAGTTGAGAAATTGGGAAAAACAGACAGGGAAAGTATTTACAAATTTTTGAGAAAGTTTGAGATTATATATTTCTTTTTATTTTTCAATTATCATTCATTAATGTATTATTATTTGCCCAGTCTGTTAAATCAGAAATCCATTATATGGGGTCTGTTAAATCAAGGAATTACTATATAGGATGTTCTGGACATGAAAGTATACAAAGTGAGAGTCATGGCAAATGGTTTGGTGAACAGACAGAAAGTGAAAGTCTTAAGTAAGATAAAGTGAGGCAAAGCAGCTAAAGTGGATGAGATTACAGCTGTATTTCTTTAGAGAGAGAGTGACTGTGTTGATGATTCATTAGTTAGAATTTTCAAAATGTGTTTGGTTCATGGTGAGGTGTAATAGGACTGACAGAATGCCTGTATTGTGCAGCTGCATAAAGGTAAGGAGAACAAAAGTGAATGTACGAATTAAAGAGTTACAAGTCTGTTGAATGTACCTGATTAGTCATATGGAAGACTGGTGATTGAGAGGGTGGCAGCATGCACAAAGCATCGGACTGGGACGCATTATTTTGGTGTCAGAAGTGGAAGATGTGTGAACCAGGTGTTTAATTTGAAGAGTTTGTAGGATAAATATTTAGAAAGACAGAGGAGTTTGTATGTGGCATATATGGATCTGGAAAAAGCATATGAGAGGGTTGATGGAGATATTTTGTAGAGGGTGCTACAGATATATGGTGTAGGTAAGAAGCTACCACAAACAGTGAAGAGTTTTTATCAAGAGAGTAAGGGATATGTGAGAAAATAAGGAGAGTGAGTGGTTTCAGGTGAAGTTGGGTGTGCGGCAAGGGAGTGTGATGTCACCATGGTTGTTTAATTTGTTTATGGATGGGGTGGTGAAGGAGATGGATGTGAGGGATCAGTGAGAAAGATCACTGTCTGTGAGAGTAAGTTTGATGGTGTATTTGTCTCAACAGTGTTTTATGGATGCACGACAATGGACCTAGTTAAAGAGTACAGAAAAGGGTGAATGTGTTGGAAATCAAATGTTTAAGGATATGTTGTGTGAAGAAGGTTGATTGCATAAGAAATGATTGGGTAAGAGAGAGATGTATTAATAAGAGGAGTTCATAATTACCTCTTTGCACTGTATGGGGAGGGAGTTTCACACTTGTGGGGTTCCATCTATTGAACTTTCTTTACCTTCAAACAATTTCTCAAATTTAATTATGCTGTCTGTATTAACCATGTTTTCAGTCATTTTATTCCATTCATCTGCCACTATCATACAATGAAAATGCCTCTTTACATCTTTATTGATAAGTTTCTTTATTTCATGATATGTCCTCTGGTTGTCCTATCCATACACCTTTCAAAGAATTGTTTGCTATCCACATCTTTGATCTGTTATAAAACCTTCAAGGTTGTAATCAAGTTACACCTCACTCTTCTTTCTTCCAAGATGGGAATATTTAAAGCATTTAGCCTTTTCAGCTCTCTCAATTTTGGTACCATCTTTGTTGCTTTCCTCTGGGCCTTTTCTATTAGTTCCCTGTGCTTCTTTAGATGTGAGACCAAACCTGAGAAGTATATTCTAGTTTTGGCCTTATGTAGGATGTGAACAGCTTACTGAATAATTTCTTATCCATGAACTTCAATGTTATTCTATTATTTGCCAGCAGACAGCTGGTCTCCTGAACTATTCACCTAAGGGAAGGTTCTGGTGGCAGATAAGGGAAAATATCTAATCTAAAGGTATGAGCAAACATAAGGAAAAACTAGGAAATGTTTTAGGTTAATATCTGTGAATTGCATTTGTAGTGTGTGTGGATTAGGGAAGTATGTCAAGTGGTTTCACAAAAATGCGACGAGATGGAAAATAAATTGCATAAGATGAAAAGTGTCAAGGCGGCTGGAGAGGATGTTACTGCACTTGAATTCTTATGAAAAGGTGTGACTATGTCGTTAATTGGTTAGTAAGGATTTTCAATGTACGTATGGATCATGGTGAGGTGCCTGAGGATTAGTAAAATGCGTGTATATTCCCACTGTATAAAGACAAGGCATACAAAGACAAGTGTTTGAATTACAGAGTTATTAAGTTAGTTGAGTACCTGATAAGTTGTATGGGAGAATGGTTAGTGAGAGGAAGGCAGCATGCAAAGATAATCAGACTGAGGAGGAACAATGTAATCTGAATAGTGGTAAAGGATGTTTGGATCAGATGTTTGTTTTGAAGGGTGTGTGAGAAATACTTACATAAACAGAAAGATTTGTATGAAGCATTTATGGATCTAAAGAAAGCATATGATAGGGCTGACAGAGATGCTTTGTGGAGGGTATAATGAATATATGGAGAGGTAGAAGCTACTAGGAGTGAGGTATTTTTTATCAAGAGAGTAAGACATATGTGCAAACAGACTGAAAGGACAGTGACTGGTTCCAAGTGAAGATGGGTCTAGGGAAGGAATGTGTCATGCACAATGGCCTATAATTTGGTCAAGGATGGGGTGGTGAAGGAGGTAAATGCAAGAGTATTGGAAAAGGAGAAAGTTAGGCAGTTTGCTGGGGTGGGGGGCTTGGGAGATAAGTCACTGTTGTTTGCTAATGCCACAGCACCAGTGGCAGATTTGAGTGAGAAACTATGTGAGTTTGTGTCTTAGTTTGGGAGTATGTAAAGGGAGAAAGATGAGAGTGAATCGGAATAAATCTGAATGCAAACAGACAAGTAAGTTTGAATAGAGAAAACTTGGAAGAAGGGAAGTGTTTTAAATACTGTGAGTGGACAAGACAGTGAATGGAACCATAAATGTTGAGATGAGTCATGGGGCTGGTGTGGGAGAAAAGGTCTTTGGAGAAGTAAGGAACGTGTAGAAAAGAAGTCATCTATCTCAGAGGGTGAAGATGGGTATGTGTGAAGGTACAGTTGTCCCAGCAGTGCTATACGAATGTGAGACATGGGTTATGTAAGAAGGTGAATGTGTTGGAAATGATATATGGTGTGAGGAGGGTTGATGATTAAGTAAGTAATGATAGGGTAAGAAAGAGGTATGGTAGCAAGAGGAGTATAGTTGAGACAACTAAAGAGGCTTTGCTGAAATGGTTTGGACATATGGAAAGGATGAGTGGGGATAGGTTGACAAAATGGATATGTGTGTCAGAAGTGGAAATAACAAGGTTGAAGAAAAAGACTGAATTCAAGATAGAAGGATAGAGTGAAAAAAGTTTTGAGCACTTGGGACCTGAACATGGAGAATGAAAGGAGTGTACAGAATGGAATGCATTGGAGCAATGATATCAGTATACAGAGGACAATGTGCTGTCAATGGACTGAATCAGGTCATATGAAGTAGCTAGGAAAAACCATGGAAAGGTCTGTGGGGTCTGATTGTAGATAGGGAGCTGTGGTTTTGGTGAATTTTGTATGATAGCTACATACTGGATATGAGCAAATTAGGACTTTTCTTTGTCTTTTCCTGGTGCTATCAAACTAATGCAGGAATTGGTGAAAAACTATGAAAGAATCAAGCAAAGAAACCAGTTCAGACTAAGTCACTCACCATCAGAAGAAATCAGAGGAAAAATCCACAATCTACATAACACCATCACTAACCTAATCTCATAAAAACAAACTGAAAACTGGCACTCCTTCCTCATTACAAAGAGCCATTAGCAACCAATTCTGGCACACATCAAAGAAAATCCATCTTTATCACACCAATCCAGGCTCCACTTATGAAACACCCCTGACCCATTCAAATTAAATCCCCTCCCCAAAAGACACACAAATATACACATCTCTTGAGAAACTTCTTAAAAAATCAGCCACAAACCAACACACCCAAAAACAGACAAATCATGTAAAACCTACTCAAAACCCATAAAGAAACAACTGCCCATCCCCCCTTCATTCCAAGTCATACAAGCAATACAATTAAAACCTTAAAGAACTCTCCTGCTACAGGCCCTGACACCATATCAAACTTCCACATGAAACACTATAACCCAATTGAAATCCAAACACTAAACTTGGCCACACAACAAAATCTCTGACATGGGGTAACTTCCCAACAGAATACCAGTCCTAAAACCCTCCAAATAACTGAACTCCCCCTCTATGCTACTGCCCTGCATCCCCTCATCCTCAGTATTCAAACTCCATGAAAAAATGATCCACAACAGAATCAAACATAATATCCCACTCTCACCCACACAGAATGGCTTCAGACTGAAACACTTTACCATCACACTACACACTAACCTCACACATCATACCCTAGATGGATTCATCCAACCACAACTCCCTTCCTATACAGTACTAGTGGCAACAGACATCAACAAAGCATTTGACACTGTCCCCAACATATCCTCACCCAAAAAATACTTGACACCACCTTGCAAAACAGTGACAAAAAGAGACTGGCCAAATTCATTGCCAGCAGTTATACCAGAGTCACTAACAGTGGTTTCACAAAAAAAACACATAAAACTCTACAATGGAGTTCCCAAGGAGTACTTCTCCAAATCTCTTCATTCTCTTTCAACATCACCTCCCATTACCTTAGGCACTCTTCAACATGAAGGTCATTTTGTGTGCAGACCATTTCACAATCACATAAAACACCACAGTAGTAACATCAAGTATGCAGCAACACATTACATAACACTGTGTAACAATTTTTGTTCCTGGGTAGTAAGAGTTATTCCCTAATTGCTTTATGCATAAAAAAGTAGAGTAAAAGGCTATTATTCAGTTCAAACTTTGCTTTTGTGACCAGGACAGTGATATTTTGAAATTCATCTATTTCCAATTGGACAACGGGCAAATTTGCACATCTTTATTCACATAAAGTCAGAAAAAAACATATGAATCAAAATTAACATGTATTTACACCAATGTTAAACAAATGTGATCACAAAGATTTAGAAGTGAGTAGTTTTTCAAGATTTATGATGGTACTGTAAATCACTTTCACGAAACTGACCCCAAATATAATCTCCCAATCACATTCTCGTTATATGTTCATTAGTAGCAGTGTTCAAAGTCAAGTATATCCTGTTGGAAGCACTCACCTTGCTCTTCCGAATATGCTCCCATGTTCTTGAATTTATCAAGATGAGCATTAAGGATATGGACTTTGAGGGACATCCTGTAGCCCATTTTGCCAAAGTTCTTCAACATAGTCTCAACCAGCTCCAAATAGATTTCGGCTTTGTGATTGCCCAAGAAGCCCCGACCAACTGCGACAAAGCTGTAACAAGCTGCTTTCTCCTTCCTAGTGAGCTTCTAGGGAAATTTCTTGCACTCCAGGATCTTTATCTGTGGTCCAACGAAGACAGTGGCTTTGACCTTTACCTCAGACAGCTTAGGAAGAGGTCTTGAATTGCATCAACACCTTCTGGGAGTCCACCTGTGGCTCCCACTTGATGTTGTTCATCTCCACAGAGAATTTGGTCTGCTGTGGCCAGTGGTAGTGTGCCAGGGCATCCCTGCTGTCCCCAAGGCAAAGATAGCAGGGAAACATGGTAAAACTTCCTTGGAGACCCATCAGGAATGCCACCATTATGAAGTCTCCAATGACCTCCCAGCTGTACTCATCATTCTTCAAGGCAACTAACAAGGTCTTGACACTGTTGTATTCTTCTTTGAGGTGCACAGAGTGAGCAAGGGGAAGAGACGGGTACTTGTTCCTGTTTTGGAGCAGCATGGCTTTGAGACTCCTAGATGAGCTGTCAATAAAGAGGTGCCACTTGTTTGGGTTACAGGCGATTCTGATTGCCTCGAACAGACTGGTTATTTAGTGGCAGAAGCAGAGCCCATCTTGATGGCTGAAGAAGCTGGAGAAACCTAAGTGATGCCTCCTCTGATCTGCGATTTGCATACTTTCATCCAACAAGTTCCACTGCTTGAGCCTAGACATCAAAAGCTTGGCATTGGACTTTGTGAGACCAAGATCTTTGATCAAGTTGTTGAGGTCTTTTTGATTGGGGTAGTAAGTGTTTCTCTCCTCAGCTGCAACTTTGAAATTGTAACCTGGAATTACAATGTCTTCTTCCCCTTCTGACTTCCTGCTCTGTTCTGATGATGACTGCTATCTTCCCTCCAGAGGAGTGGGTACACGGAGCTTACGGCCATGTGGCATCGGAGCAATGGATAATGGAAGGTCCAGTTACGTGATAGTAGGTGAATTCTTGCCAGATCGACCTTTAGGAGGGTCCACCATACAGAAGTATTAATTGCTTAAGTGGTCAGTGGGTTCCCGTCAAAATCTTGTTATAGCGAATTTCATGGCTCTCTTTTCCCCTCTGCACCATTCTGCAAAAGAACGTTATAAAATCGTGATTATGAAAAAAAAATTATATATTTGTTTATAAATTTATTTCACCCATGACTAATGTGTAAGAGATTCTTTCAACATATTCTATATATGAAATGTTTTCTCCAATAACACTGAAAACTTAAAAAAAATTGAAATTAAATTCTTTTTTAAATTCTAAAAATTCTAAAAATGTTATAACATAAATTCTGCCATCAAACGAGCAACAATTGTCTATCTTACCTTCCTGAGTTTTTTACAGTGCTCACAGGTGAAATGAGGTGCCCAGATTTTGTCTTGATCCCAACAGGCATGCCAAAATATGCCTTGTAGGCCTTGTACACCTTAGCAGACGTTGCCACAGTGTAATGTTTTGCTCATGTTTTGATAAATTAGCCACAGACATAGAAAAATGTATCTGCTGGATGCTTGCAGCTTCTAGATCCCATCTCAGAAAAATGTATGTATATGTATCCACTTACGCAGCTAGATCTAAACTGAACTGGTTGGTTTAAGGCCCTTACATTTATACTACTATCTATATTACTGGAAACATCTAGAAAGTTCTTTATCACCTACTTAGCACTGAATCTATATGGAATGTTCTGAAAAGTATGTAAATTTCAAAATATCACTGTCCTGATCACAAAAGCAGAGATTCAAGAGAATAATAGCCATTTTCTGTACTCTTTAGACGTAATCAGTTAGAAAATAACACGCATTACCCAGGACCAAGAATAAAAAAGTAAAAATTTGTTACACAGTGTAACTGGAACAATGGCTCATCCAGATATAAATGTCAGCATCTCCACAGAAGTCTTCAGTCACACTTTTAACCTTTGGCAGACGCATATTCACCTTATGCCCTCTAGTCACCTTGAATGGACTATCTCTCCCTATGAACAAAACACGAACTATTCTAGGCATTGCATATGACACACATGTGATATCAACTTCCCTCACTAATAACATCAACACAAAAGCAACTACCAAACTAAATGCCCTCAGAAAATTGACTGGCATCAGATTTGGAAGAGATAAAAAATTCCTCATCATCCTATGCAAATAATTCATCCACTCCTATTGCTTTGACATCTATCATTTCAAAAGTTTTTGAATCCCTCCTCAACTTCCATATCCTTAGACACCTTGAAACTCAGTCTTCTCTCTGATCACCAATATGGCCTCAGTAAAGCGAGATCCACTGACAATATTCTTACCTATCTTACTAATGTCTGGTCATCATCCCTAAAAGATCTTTGGGAGTTATGTGTAGTTGCCCTTGACATATCCAAAACGTTTGACAAGATATGGTACAAAGGTTTCATCTCTAAACTCCCTCTTTTAGCTTTCCTCCCTCACTTTGCTCCTTCATATCTAGCTTCATCTCTGGCCTATCTATCTCTGTGGTTGTTGATGAATCAGCATCCCCCCCTTTTCGCCATCAACAACAATGTCTCTCATGTTTCTGTCCTATACCGTACACTTTTTCTCCTTTTCTTTAATGATTTCCTCTCCTCCACAAATAATCAAATGCACCCTACACTGATGAATCAACACTGCATTCATCCATGTCCTTCAATTCTGTTCCTTCTTCTCTCACTTGATCTGCATCTCATCTTGACACAGCTTCCTCAATAAACTCCAATTTGGACAGGATATCTCAATGGGGAAGACTAAACCTAGTTAAGTTTAATGCTTCCAAGACCTAGCTTTTATCCATCTCTCTCTCAAACACTCCTTACAATCGTCGTCTCTCCTTTATTCTGAAATTCCACCTCTTGACTCAGTGAACATACTTGGTGTTACTGTAACATCCACTTTTTCTTAGACACCCCACATTACAGGAATAGCTAAGTCTGCCTCTATAAAACTGGGTGTCGTCTTTAGATGTCGAAATTTCTGTTCTGAATAGTTGTTCTATTCATACAAAGGATTTATTTGTCCTTGAATGGAATACTGTTCTCACATCTAGGGTGGTTCTAGCTCTGCATCCTTGACAGAGTAGATTCAAAAGCTGCCCAGCTTATAGACTGTCCAAGGCTAACTCCAAAACTTGACCCTCTTGCTCTACAATGCAATGATGGATCACTTTCCCTCTTATATAGGAATTACTTTGGTTTCTGTTCAAGAGAGCTGGCTGCTTGTGTGCCCCCACCACTAGTTTAGACCATGCCATACTAAGCAATCTGCTGTGTCACATGATTACTATGTGGCTATTGGCAACGTAAGGGTGGGCCATTTTGATAACTGTTTCTTTCCCTAAACCTCAAGGCTTTGGAACTCTCTACTTTCTCATGTCTTTCTCAATAACTATGACCTGGCACATTTTAAAAGACAAGTTTTTTCCTTCCTCCAAAATTCATAAATAATTTCCCTTGCCTTTTTTTTTTTACTTTCATAATTCTCCCTATATTTCAATTACTGCCTGGCCTTGATGTGGACTTTTGTCTATGACTGGAGCCTTAAAAAAAAAAACCTATGCCTCATCTGCCTGATCTTCCACCCTCTCAAAAGCAAATATAACATAGCCACAAACCCCACAAAATAGTGCACTTGGGACAATCACTGGCTGCCTATTTACCACACACAACACCTTTAAAATGAAACAAGGACACTCACTTCTATTCGACAACATTTGACCCATGCTACCTAAACCAATCCATAACTAACTATCCAGCCCCAAGGAGAAATAAAATGCTTACCCCTGCCTCACATTCATGTAACCTCTACTCACATAAATATAACACTGACAAAACAAATATACTGTGAATTAACCCAACAAGCATTAAACAGGGGACTTCCCATCTCAGTTTGAAACTCCATCCCAACAGCTATACACCTATCAGAAACCACACTCCCCAGAGAAAACACGAGTCACACTCTTCCACTTAAATTCTGGACATGACCTATCACTACAACACTATATACACCATTTCAACATATCCCAAGACCCTTCATATCCATGATGCAGCTTTCATAAAACCGACACAAAGAACTTTCTACTCAATTGACCTGCACTCTCTGCACACAGACGCACACACATCATGGCACTTCCCATTCAGCAGAAATGACCAGCTCCTGAAAGCTGCAGGAGCCTCATACAGGTATAAGAGACTCCTGGGTCACTGCTTACAAGAAAGCACAAATGATTGGCAAATGTGCAACAGAAAGCAGCAGAAGATCAAAAGGATAGTGCAGAGGTTAAAATAGAGGGCAATAAGAGTTGGGGTGAGCAAGTATCAGCAAACTTCAGTGAAATAAAATGTTCTGGAAGGAGGTTGATAATGTGAGAAAAAACAAGTGAACAAATAGAAATATCAGTAAAGGTGCAAATGGAGAAGTGGTAAAAGGCAGTGATGAGGTCAGGAGGAGATGGAGTAAGTATTTTGTAGGCAGTATGCCGTCGACAAAAGCCACCCTGAATGCTACTACTGTCCTGACTGAGGGGCATTAAAGTGGTGCATGGAATCATCTTACACCCTCCATGTTAGGACTACTGGTCTTACTTTCTGTCTCATCAAAATGGGACTACCAGGCAAGTCCTGTCATTTTCTCCTTACAAGCACCATACACGTATTTAAATCCCACTTATTTTCTTCACAAGTTTTCTTGCCATCTCCTCTCTGCACAATCATTTTTAAATGTAATCATGAGAGAGTCTAAACCAATGGCTCCTAGTCCCTGGCATCATGGGATGCTAAGAGTCTCTGGGTTCCTGCCTGACTACTACCAATGAGAGGAAGGGCTCAGATTGTAGTAGTATCGGCCCCTCCTACGACCTTTCCCCTCTATAACTGACCTGCCTCTTTTCCTGTTCACATCAATATGCATGGTCTTTCTAGTTACCTTTCTTTTGTTAAACACTATCTGTCTCGTACTTCTCCTAATATCTTACTTCTCTCTGAGACCTAATTGTCTAATGATGTTCTCACTTGCTCCTTTCTCATATCCAACCATAATTTCCACTCATGATTCTGGCTCTTCATCCACTAACCAGTCTTTCTGGTCTTCAGCTATGGACATCTCTCACAACTTCTGTCATTCCACCTTTCCTTCACTTTCCCATGCTAAAGGTACTGTAGCTGTCTCTCACATATAAAAAGTAACTCTCTTTGATTCTAGCTTCTCTTCTAACTCTACCTTGGATGACTCTATCATTCCTTTACCCTGTGATGCCCCTCCCCATAATCTCTTTTCAAAGAGTCCAAAAAGTGATTCTCTCTCTGGACACAAGTAAGGGTTACAGAACTTGTGGCATCCATCCTCATGTACTGAAAGATTGTGCCTCTCAACTTGCATCTGTACTTGCTCAACTGTTCCATGTCTATTCAAAAACCAGAACTTCTACTTCTTGGATGCCTGCATTGGTACATCCCATCCCTAAAATGGTTGACGATTCTAACCCCTCTAACTATCATCCTATTGCTTTGACATCTACTGCTTCAAAAAATCTTGGAATCCCTTCTCAGCTCTCATATCCTCACACATCTTGAATCTCACAGCTTCCTCTCTGATCACAAGTATGACTTCCATAAGGTGATATCTTTTCCAATCTTACTAATGTCATGACATCATCCCTGAAAGTTGCCTTTGATATATCCACAACTTTTGACAGGGTGTGGCATACGGGTCTCATCTTTAAGCTCCCCTCTCTTGACTCCCCTCCCTCAATTTGCTCCCTCATATCTAGCTTCCTCTCTGGCTGATCTATCTTTAACATTATTGATGGAACAGCCTTTCCCCTTTCTCCATCAACAGCAGTATCCTTCATGGCTCTGCCCTGTCCCCGACACTGTTTCTACTTTATATCAATGATTTCCATTCTTCAATAAATAACCAAATGCACTTATAAGATATTGACTCACAATGCATTCCTCCACATCCTTCGGTTCTGCTCCTTCTCTCATTCTATCCGCAACTTGTCTCAACATAACTTCCTCAATAAACTCTGACTTAAACATATCTCAGTGGGGTAGATGAAATCTGGTCAGACTTAGACATATCTCAGTGGGGTAGATTAAATCTGGCTAAGTTTAATCTTCCAAAACCAGTTTCTGACCATCTCTCAATCCAAAATTCTTCACAACTTTCGTCTTTCCTTCTGTGGTTCTGTAATTCTACCCCTCGACTCAGTGAAAATATACTTAGTATTACTGTAGCATCCATGCTATCTTGGAAACCCCACATTACAGAGATAGCTAAGTTTGCCTCTAAGAAACTAGGCTTTCTGTTCAAATGTTGAAACTTTTTTCTTCCTTACAGTTGTTTCATTTATGCAAAGGACTGACCTGTCCTTGAATGGAGCACTGCTCTCACATCTAGGGTGGATCTAGCTCGGCATACTTATCTGACAAAGTTGGGTCAAAAGCACTCCATCTTATCAACTCTCCAGCAGTAACTTCAAAACTTGACTCACTTACCCTATGCCATGATGACGGATTACTTTCCTTATTCTATAGGTTATCATTATGGTTTTCACTCCCAAGAACTGGCTGCTTGTGTGCCCCCACCAAAAGTTATACCATGTAATATTCAGCAAGCTGTCAGCGACTCAGGGTGGGCCGCTTTGAAAACTCTTTCCCTTCACCTTAAAGCTTTGGAAATCTACCTTATGTCTTCCCCAATAATTATGACCTGTCACTTTTTAAAAGACAGGTTTTTCACTTCTTTCAAAATCTGTACATCTTCTTCCATGTTTCCTCTATTTCATTTTCTTTAACCTCTTTATATTTCAATTAAGGCTCAACCTTAATGTGTACTTCTGTCAGTAACTGGAACCTCCAATGCAAAAAAAATATGTTACATGATAGGGAAGCAGATGAAGGGTGTCTGGTTTAGGATGTTATGTAAAGTGATAGAGTCACAGACAGTGGTTTGGTGAAGAAAGGAGAGGTTATTGAAAGTTGTTTTAATAAGGGAATAACTGATATACTTTTAGCAAGCCAGTTGCCCTTAAGATTATTTTAGTGCTTTGGGAATAATGGAAAACATATTATGGGTAAAAAAAAGGTCAAAATTCTTTCTTAGGCCCTTTTAATGAAACTGTTAACTACAAAACATATTGGTTTTGTAACAAAATAGTTTGTGATACCACTTTCACTATATTCATTGTCATGTTAATAGATTCACTGATTACTGAATACCTGTGAACTTCCAAGCAATCTCCTATTGAACATTAGTACTTGTAGAAGTCATGCTTGCTACTGAGAATCTATTTTGATGATGTTAAATTAGCAAAGTCATTCATCTTCATTCATCTTTTTTTTGCAATATGAAAAACATCTAAACAGTTTTACTGAACTATTCAGCTACCATAAGATCTGGATCAAGTGACTATGTGTCATCAGGTAAAGAGCCAAGCAGAACCAATAATGAGACCTTTACAAATGAAACGAAACTTCAGTCCAATCAAGTCTATGTGTATGATGTTCTTAGTGATTTTTTGGAAGATGGGTTTCCCCTTTCTGATGTCAATTGGTTTCTTTGTACAGAGGAGCTGGACTGTCATCTATTTCAGAGAGATAAGCATCCTAACATTTGTTCTAAACAAGGCAAAAGGGTCTATCCTTTGAGTTACCTTTCAGCCATAATTCTCCATTTCTTGAAAAAAGCGTCAGCTAACTCCATGTCAATTTCCTGGTACTAAATCATGTTATGAATCAGTTGCATGTCATTTACTGCTGTATCTGCAGCACATGTTGCAATCATCCACTGTGCTGAGTAGGACACTGCGAGGAAACTGATGATCCACAAAAGGTTCCTTTGTGTTTTGTCATCATACCTAATCTCCTGTACTTGGAGTTTAGGCTTATTGCAATCCACCTACCCCGAAGTATGGCCCCTATTCTACTGCAAAGGATGCTCAAAGAAGTTTAACACCAAGAAGGATGATGGTAACCCTGCTACCTTATGGTAGTCCGTTCATGGTGATGTAATGGAGTCCTTTTTGGAAAGAATGTCATTCAGATTCTCCTTCCTTGAAAGCAGGTGTTTTGTTTTCAGCTCCCAGATGCCAATGTTTGTGATTCTCAACATTTACTTTTGGCCAGGAATCTGTGACTTCTTTGAACCAAAGGTTGTCTTGGGTCTTCACATCTCTAAACAGCTGCTTCCGAACAGCCCTAGTAATAACCTCTAATATATGGTGACAACAATCTAGGTAGAATACCTTTCTACTTGAACCTTTATACCATCTTGGTAAATTCCTTGTGCATGCCATTACTGCTCACCACTTTGTCAAACTTCAAGTCAGGTCAGTCAGGTCCTATGCTGTGAGACCAACTGATGCTTCAGCTTGTGTTGTGCCTGTATAATCAGTGATGGTAGAAATTCCAAATAACTTTCCCTCGTTGTACCCTGAGAAACCAGAGATAATGTTTCAGGACCTCCTTAGAAACACCCATTAAATCCTTCACCAACATTCAATCCTAAAGTTGTACACCAAATTGAGGTGGGTTCTCACAAAATTATTTCCTGTATTTGAGAAAAAGTTCAAAGCATATTGCCACCCTATACTGATGCACTGTAGACTTTGATCATAAAAACCCACTGAGGTATCCTCCTTCAGCATTTATTAAACAAGAAACCATTTATGTGATGTGAAAGTTAGTCAGCAAAAGATGGCCAGTAAGATTTCCTCACATTCTATTATAATTTTTGGAAAAGGGAGTTTTACCCTTGTGGACTGTCTGAACAACTGTTGTCAGGGACAGCTTGATACTCAAGACCAACAATACCATCTTCATCTCAGTGTTCTGATGCAGATGCTCTACCAACATATTGCTGCTCTTATCGCACTCCTCTCCCTTCTGTCTCTTTTCCTACTCAAGCCTGACAATTTGGTTATATGCCTTGGACTCATTTTCCTTGTTATCTATCCCCTTCTCTCACTTTGCTGGTCCAGACAAAGGGAGATATCTACTTGCTTTTCATTTAATAACACTTCATTATATCTTATGTCCTGTGTAGCATCAGGTGCTACTACATTAAATGCTTCACCAAGCTATGACTGAAACTTACTTCTATTCCCAACTGTCACTTTTCTGCCTTATTTCTGAGGAGACATTGATATTTCACATGAAGTGACAAAAGATGCAGCATTCCATTTTTCTTGATCACAGCCTTGATGCAAGTCATTTCAAAATGGTATAACAGCATTAGTTGTTTCACAGGAGAAGAACTGACTGTCTTTTTTCTTGTCAGAAATCTACTGAGCAGCTTTGACAAGTACAGTAATGGAATACCTGCTGATTTGTTGGCAGTTTGGATCCACTGATGAAGCCTGATGGATAGCCTAACAGGAGGGCCTCATCATATAAAATGTTGGCAGGCTGTGATGGAGAAGCTAACTTTAGTTTCTTCTTCAGTGGTTCTTTCTGTGTCAGAAAATTTTAATACTCTCCTTCACAGTAATCACATGGACATCACTCTCAATCTAATTATCTGAAATGATAAAAAAGAAAATTTACAAAAAAATCAATTCAGTAAATGACATTAGATCCTATATCATTAAAGCTGTTCTGCATCTTTATCTCCTCAGTGGAATGCTTACATATAATACTTACTGCTTTCTAGTAGTGATGGCTGCTACAGTTTACAGCATGGTTGCCCATATGTGCAATCTTCTGTACCCCTGAGCAGTGACAGCGGCAAGAGTTGGCTAAAGAAATACTGTGTCACAGTATATTACCCCATTAGATTAAAGAGTGTCTCATGACTTTTGAGTTACAGGATCATTTGGCATGCTATTTGCTGTTTTTTCTTCTCTCTTTATATAAAATTTCATCATTTTCAAAGTTTACAATATGCATCTAATCCTAACAATAAGGTTCTAAACCTGTCAACTCTTAACCCTTAAACTTCAAGATTAATCTGAAAAGAAGCTCCCTTATTGTACAAAAAAAGTGTAGAAAATATATTTTCCAAACAGAACATCTCTGTATCATATGTTATTGAAGAAATGCCAAAAAAAAACAGTACTTTCCTCTTTATTGGTGTGTGAGGGTGTACAGTAGTTAGGGAAGGGCTCTGGCTAGCATTGTGGACGTTTCCTATTTATGTATGCACACAACGATTATTAGTTTTTCCAGGTGTGATGTTGTTCCATATACAGCTGAACACATTACACATTTTTATTTTTTTCTCAGGTATGATTTCACAAACCTCTTATGTATCACTTACACTTACTTTGCATATACATATTTCATTATACATTATACACACTACACATTTTTATTTTTTTCAGGCATGATTTCACACACCTCATATATATCACTAACATTCACTTTGCATATTATACATTTCTTTTACACATCATAAGCATTCACATATTTACATAACATTATGTGGCATTATTTACATACACATTTTTGAAAATAACCTTATTTTTCTTAAATTATATAAACAATAATAAAGAAATTGCTTCATTTTTTCTAGGAATGACTGCTATTATCAATGTGTAAGTCTGGCTTCCAATCACAATGATACAGTTTCTCTCTCTTTAAATATCTATGGGTGAATGTGATGTGCGATACTTATTCAGCTGTGCTGTAAGATTGCTAGTCACATCTATGGACAAGAAAGGGTGGTAATTAACAACTGGTTTCAACTCAGCCTAATTCTTGCATAAATTGTTTCTTGTATTCTTGTGAGATAACTACCCAAGCAGCCCTGCCCATTACACTGTAGGCATTCATTTTACAACACTACCAGTCAAAGAGAAAGCAAAAGGAGGTTCAAGCACGAATACTGGCCTTCAGTGAATTATCAGTGAGAGAAAGGAAGGCAAAAAATTCTTGTTTTCCTCCAACTAGCCTTGATCTTATGAAATTAGAATGACCTTTTGTTAACTTTTTATCATATAGCTAATCACTCTTTCAGTGCACAACTGATTTTTACAGTCTACTGCACTGTGCAATAATAGCAAAATAATTCTTTTATCCTTTCCTTATACATTAAATGGTGAATGAAAAAAATTTAGATTCTTTTCCTTTTAAACTTTAATCTTTCACCTTTCCTAGCTTACAAAAAAAGAAACATTATCCACCAGAATGGCCAATCCTAAGTAGGTAAATTTATAGTCACTTTCATTTCCTACTATTTTCCTCTCTTTTTACGATTAAGTGCAGAAAAGCTATTAAAACCAATTGTTTTTTCCTATGAGTTAAGAATTTGTAAAAAGACATGATTTACCAGACTAGCCAATCTAGGCACAACGGACAGCAATGTGCACTTTGGGGAAAGGTGGGAGCCACAGATGTGGTGAGTCCTAAGGAAAGGAACACATCCACCCACTGTGGTCCCAAGTAGGCTACTGAAGCCTTCAGGAAGCTTCATTTATTCATTCTTTGGGCTGCCGTCTGTGGTTGGCCAACAGAGCTTATGATGAATGAAGGATTCAAGTTGTAGCAGGAAATTATGTGTGCAGATTAATACCAACAGCACCCTGCTATGGAAACGCAGACTGATTACAAGAGAAGTGAAAGGGTTGAGAGCAATCAATAAGAATAGATGCATCAGACTTCTATATGTGACAGCACATTTTAAACCAATCATGAAACAAGACCAATCATGTAAGAGCCAAATTATATCAAACTGTTTTCTTACCTGTGTTTCTTTATATAGGTCCAAGAGAATGGTCGAATCTGTTCTTCGATTATGGCCGTTGCAGCATATTGCCACCATTCAGCTGCATGTCGCTTTATTGGCACCAATGGCTGATACTTTAAAAAATGTCTGAAAATCAGGACAAATGAAAGAAAGTAAAATGGCTTATTACAAATGAGGACTGAATAATGTCAGTCATGGCAAATTTAAAGTTCATTTTAAAGACAATTGATTCCATATTTCTGTCTAAACAGTGTTTCGCCAAGCACAAAATAGAAGAAAATCAGTTTAAGTAAAATTTAAAATTCAATAGTTTTGAGTGCACTACTGATTGTGAATACTTTGTAATCTTCTCACAAAACAGAAAAATTTCTCTTTAGGTATCAAACTACTTCACTGATACATTTGAAAAAATATGAAACTAAAATCTCACACCGAAAGAATTAAGGCATAAAACTGAAAGGATTAGCAATGATAACAATTTTGCTGGAAAATTCACCTGCTTGTATTGATGATCCTGAAAGCTTCTGACAGCTCAGTAAGGGCAATATATTGTCGATGTGAAAGTGTAAGGGCAGCATCTCTCACAACTGCATCTACCAACAGTCCAGGTACTCTTGCCTCACGCTTCATCTGCTGTCGCATCTTTACCTTGCATCGCACAGGCTGAAGAACTAATGTAGCAATGTGATTAAACAATGAAGATAAACATGTTTCCTAATTTTGTGCAAACATATAAAGATTTCTCATTATAAAAAGTAATAAACATAAATTGTTACAACTTATTTCCAAGTCTCTTTTATCAATAATAACATGAGAGAGCTTTTTAAGATAAATGAAGATAATCATGTCAGATGACTAACTGTCATCATCAGTGAAATAAAATCTAATTCTAAAAATTTAGCCACTGACAAGCTTACCAAACTGAAATGGCTCTTCATTGATGGAAAATGTATTAAGCCCCTGCTGTAAATACTGATGCCACAATTCAGAACTTGTGTGAGGTTTTACTAGCCGCTGACGTTCACTTCCAGGATTTATGTACACAGAAGCAGATACAAAATCAACAACCTTATTCACTGTTGCAGCATTCCCATCAATCTGAGCCTTTTTCCATTTACTGAAATATTAATGAAAATAGTGTCATCGAAGGAAAGCACTTTGCATGATCAAAACACAAAGAAAAAATATACATATACAATAAACTCCTGTTCAAACAGACTTCAATGTATCAATCCCCACTTTAATCCGGATTAAGATCTAATGCAAAATTTCTGCAAAACCTCATTACATCTCAAATTTAGTTTGGTAAGCTAAGGACCCACTAGACAGTTTGGGATGTAATGAAATAGTCTGTAAGATCCTGATCTTAGTTTGGGATGTTAGGTATTAAAACATGTGACAGCCTCATGTACATCACCTCGGTACATTTTTTTTCTTCATGTTATTACCATATAATGTTTTCTTTGAATGCATACACATAGCTCTACAATGATTAACAAAACAATGTTGCAATACCATCTTCTGTGCCTTTACACCAACAAAGATAATTGAATTAAAAATAAAAAAGATACTTTTTTTTACCAATGTGGCACAGGCAAATCATGCTCTAATCTAGACGGTATTGGGTGAAAGAAAAATGTAAAAGGGAAAGTACAAATTAAATAGGGCTCTGCAGGCATCTGTTGACCTGACTATGAAAGGAAGAAATCTTATATGAAGAGGGGAAAGACAAAAGAAGGATGAGAATTCCATTGTAAATTAACTATCAATACAGGTGTTCCACAAGGCTCAATTCCAGAACCTTTACTTTTTCTTGTTGACATTAATGATATGATCAATGCCAGTTCAAAGTTAAAATATGATATATATGCATATGATACAAAATGTTTTAATGTCACTCAAAAATCCCCATACTCTTATATCTGAACATAATAATAAATTTGTCAAAACAAATAACCGGACTGGTCCTACAAAATTTGCATAAAATGTCATTAAAATGCATCATATGTACTTCCATAGGACAAGCAAGCTTGAAACACTGCAGCAACATGTAACTGAAGGTAATGGTATAAGTCATAGTTCCTAGATGTAACAATTGACAAAAGGTTAACATGGCAGGAACATATTGCAAATGTAAAAACAAATTTAGCTAAAATTTGTGGCATGCTGCATAAAATCTGTTAAATGGTTACAAAATTAGCACTGAGGAGTGTTTACCATTCTTTGGTGTAAGCAAAGGTGGGCACCCAGTCCTCAAAAAGGACCGATGGTCCTGCTTCCAGTCCTTGACTCAAAATGGATCGAGAGTCCCGGTCACAGTCCTTCCCGAAGAAATAAAATAGGACCCACTCAGTCCTCGGTCCTAGGTCCTTTCATTTATTATAAGTGAAAAATCTTTCTTTGTAATGAAACACAAACAACCAATTGAAAACATCGGTACAAGAAAAACAAATAGTAATTAATAGTATTTAATACAAGTAACCACAATAATACGTAATTTTCCCTTTAAGAAAACTAGCATTTCAAAATGGCTGTCAATGAGCCTTGATCTTTTTGGCATGAGGATGTCTTTCCCAAACAGAAGAGCTGCTCTACAGCAGCACTGGAAGGGATAGGTGTATCAAACTTTACGAACAAGTCCTTCAACATCGGGCTTGAGAACAAGTATTTGTTGATAATGAAGGGTTTCACAGGCCTCTCTCTGAGAAATGTTTCCATCAACTTGGTCCCAGATTCTTTGTTTTTTTCCCTGCCCTTGTAGAGAACCCAAAAGAAGTCCTCATCCTGGTCATTCTCATTCTCACTGCTGCTGGATTCCTTGCCCGAGTCTTTGCCAGAATCTTCTCCATCATCATCATCTGCTTCTTCACCTTGGCTGTGATCTCATCATCATACATGATATTGTCCTCTCACCCAGCCTAATTTGAACTAAGGGTGTAGTACAGCTGCCAAGAGGAAGTCCATATCCTCAAAAAGGGGATCAAACCAGCTCTTGATGCCAGTCCAGACAGCAACTAGTGGCTGACCCATCTTGACATCGGTGCTTTCCTTCAGCTCCTTCACCATTTTGAAAGATGGCCAAGGTGGGTAGAAATGCCCCATGTAAGCTTTGTCCTCCCCTTGCATGAGTCCCAATGCCTTGCAGGCCAGTTGCATCACCTCAAGATACTCTTTGGAGAAGCAAACATCAGCTGAAAACAAAACAGTGAATATTTTAGTCCTGTACAAGAATTTTTTAGTTTTAATGTTGTATTTCTTACTTTTAAGTTTTAACATTTATACCTTATAGAAGAGAAAAGTAAAATAACATAAAAAAAAAGTTAAAAATCACTCACTAGACAAGAACGAACGTACCCCAAGAATGTTTCACACCCAAAGTAGTCCATGAAGCTTTTCCATCTCGGAAGATGTTGACCAGACGAGACACCCTGTCACAGACGAAGTTCCATCTCGTAATGGTGGTGGATAGTCAGCAGCATCCCTATCTCAGCCTTGATGGTGTCTGAGGCTCATGAACTTCTTGCCTGCTTGTTCCAAAAGCGGTCCAGTACATCTTCCTGTAGGATGGTGAGTCCTTCATGGCCTTGTCAGCGAACCTTGTGTGCTTCAGCAGGACATATTCAGAATCTTCCGTGGAACCAACTGAAAATAAATGTTAAATCTATTTAATTAGTATGTTTGAAAGAAAATAAAATATTTACATGACTTGTAAAAAGTGAAAGAAATCAAGAAATAATCAATAATCCCTATTTACATTCCAATACTGATGCCAGATCCTCAACCTGAATGACATCCACTTCATTGGTCTACCCCACACCTTCTTCCTACTCCAAGACCTCCCCTGGCAGCTCCTCATCTGTTTTGCCAAAGAAACTGCATAATGAAACACAATTAACATACTTCTTTATTCAATGTTATAGAAAAAGTGAAAAACGTAAATAATTTGAAAAGTAAAGGAATGCGAATAATGAAATCTAAGAAAAAATCTGCTTACTTAAATGCCTAGACGAAGTTGCTGCCATTGTCAGTAGAAGTCTTGCAGACCTTTGAATCGATTGCAAAGTGGACCTTGTACATCTCCTTCCTTCACAAGGACATTGAAATTGTGTAGTCCGGTTAGTCACCTATACGCTAAGACTGAGGAGGGTTTCCTGGTCAATCCAGTGTAAAGTCATCCCCATGAACGACCTGAAATGAAATGGATTATGGAAAACTTTGAATTGATTCAATTGAAATGTATTCTCTTGCACAAAATTTTCATTTATATTTCAAGAGCACTGTAAAGAATTAATTCAAATAATTCACTGTTTATAAGTGTTCTTTATAATTGAAATAAAAGTAATTTAATTAAAATTTAAGCATATCTGTGGGCACATGTCTAAACGTCTGCCATAGTAGACACCCACTGTACAGAGTTGAGGACATCCCTTAGGTGCTGCCTCTTCTTGTCTAATCTTTAAAAGTGTTTTAAAAGATATAACAAGTAACACTAATGTTTTCTGATGCATTTTTGTCACTCAAAACATATATGTAACTTCAATAACTAGAATGTGCATTCGCAAACGCTTATATCAATATGGTCAATGTGACCCTGAATCTTAATGCCTGAGTGGGCTAAACAGCCAAAACCAACATACCTGTCTTCGATATGCCTGGGATGCGTCTGCCTACACATTACATGTTGACCAGGAACACAAGTGTTGATAAAGTCCTTCCATGAATCAGAGTCGACAATATCGAGTGGCAACATGTTGTCCACAAAGAAAGTGATTAACTAATTACAAAAGAAATACAAATTTGCTACATTTCATCATAAATGACTGACATAAAGACTTTTAGACAAAGTTGAGAGAGTGTTAATTAAATTTACTGACCTTCTCTTCAAAGAGATCCTTGGTGACTCTAGATGGTCTAGTCATGGTCTCCTGTATAGTCGGCTGATTCATGGTCCTTTGCCTCTTGTCAATGAGGCATTCCAGACAGTTGCTTGGCTGCTTCTTCCTTTTCTGGATTGCCACCCTGTCCTTGCTGCCCTGGTTGAACTGGTTCTGGACATAAGAGTGGCATCTAAAGACATATTGTTTGAGGTCGTTTTGGTTTTTGTTGCTTGTCAGGAGTAAGTTCTTGTTTGGTAGACACAGCAAGCACTTGTATTCCAGGTTCTGCTCACCCTTGGGGTCCATGGATTCAAAATATGTGTCCAGGTACGATCAAGGGTTACCAGGTTCAGTTTTTCCGCCAGGAGCTCCAGTTGCTTGACTTGAGGTTGAAGTACTGACAATACTAAATTCTCCTTTGCTTTCAGGCATTGAAACATGTTCGATTTCAGTCTCAGTCTCTTTCTGAGTCTTCTTGATGAAACGAGATATCATCTTTCCCCACATAATCTTTAGTCATACCGAAATTATTCAAAAAAACACTGTATGAAAGGTTACTGTATTGAGTTGAGTCTGTTTTACTTAAAGTATGTTATTAGAGTGAAAACCTGAAAAGAGACAAAAAAGAAAGGAGAATAAAAAGGACTGAAGAATGTTGGACCATTCGGAATTGATCAAAAATAGACCATCGGTCCCCATTGTGGTGCTAACTGGGAACAGGACTGACCTTCCCAGTCACATTGCTCATAATGGACTGAGTTCCAGGAATTCGCTCCTGCCCACCTTTGGAAGTATCCTCACCTAATGTCTGGTGTAATGCTCATTGAAATTTCTCAAGATTGATCAAATATACAAACATTTCTCCATATCTTTTATACATAAGGCACTGAAAATTAATCAAATTGTTGTAAGGATTTCTTTAACTACATAAATCAGTCATAGTACATGCTGTCAATACATAAATCTTATTCTGGTGGTCTGAACACTAACCCACAAAGAACACATTACCAGCTTGGGTCCACTAATTTAAAACTCACTGCCTCTCTAACTAAAGATTAATAATACACTCAACTTTTTCAAACATAACCTTACCATGATGCATTCATGGGCCGCCCAGGGTCGAGCACATACGTTCGAATCCTGGTTGTGGCAGTCGGTCCACAGTCATCCCAGCTGTTCATCTATCCCTAGGGGTTGGTCGATAAAACAGGTACCTGGCTCAGGCTAGGGTATATATATATATATATATATATATATATATATATATATATATATATATATATAT
>JAYMFT010234323.1:0-11143 GCA_038088735.1 Panulirus argus | reverse complement strand
CTAGGGTATTATATATATATATATATATATATATATATATATATATATATATACCGTAAATATGGGAAAGAAAACGTGACACTGACCATAAATCAAGGATATTTTGACTTATCTGAGCACAAAAAAAAAAATCATAATGAAATAAAACTTGTTGATGCAGATAGAGGTATACCATGTTGGCCAAGGGGAAGTGAAAGGGAGAGAGAGGTCTGTCAGGGTTGAAATCATATCCAGGACACACGGTAGAGACTCCTTACGTCATAGCATGAACCCACAGACGAAGAGGAATTCGTCTCGTTTATCTCAAAAATTCTCTTGAAAAAAGGAAAAAAGAAAATCCAACGAGTGTTAATCTGTATCTTGGTACAGATTAAAAACTGGTTTTTCGATGATTTTTAAAGATTTTTTAAAAAGATTTTTTTGTTGTTCATTGTTTGGGTACAAGTGAAGTTAGGTGAGGCATCGAACCGATACAATCTGTTGGGTTGGGTCGGGTTGTGGTTGTGGTGGTCTCTCTCTCTCTCTCTCTCTCTCTCTCTCTCTCTCTCTCTCTCTCTCTCTCTCTCTCTCGTGTGCGGGGCCGTCTATCTTCTCACCGGAGAACTACTTAGGTTAATGGAACAGCTCCCAAAACACACATTAGCTTTAGGGAAGAACATATACCCGGACGCCTAATTCACTCAAGGTGTGTTTTTTTTTATATTGGTGTTTGGAATAAAGTGTGGAAGCCGTGGCGATGATAGTATGGTGATTTATGCAAGCTTTTTTCCCTCGCGTGTTTTGCCCTCGATGTAGAGTAACTAAACTAATAACTAACCTAACCTAACCAAGTCTAACACACACACACGATCAGCGAGAATTATCAACTCTCTTTTGACGGCAAGAGAATCAATCGATCTGACAGGGAAAGCTAAGGAAAATAACGGTAAAGATTATTAATCTAGCCATTTCAGAGAAAGAATGTTTTTTTGAGTGCAATTGGTCAAATGCTATAGACCTGATGATTTAATACGTTCCATACAGAAATTGATAGCTATTCTTACGCTATAAAGTCTTGGTTGATGATGGTGATGACGTGAACCAATTACGATCAGACGCAAAGAGTGAATATGTGGGTTATTCTGGACGGGAGTAGGAAAAATATGGAAGCGGGTTGAATGGGGATTAGTCTTGTCTTTACCGTGTGGAAGAGAGAGAGAGAGAGAGACGATGATCTAGTGAGTGATTACAGGTAAATTGGCTTGACGAAAACCGTTAGCCAAGGAGGCAGACATAATGTAGGGCTTGAGCGAACGTTTGAAATCTTAGCTTATGAGTTCGCTAAAGACACCAGTGATAATAAGTCTTACAAGCTTTTTATAAAGACGTAAATTAGTTATCAGGAAGTACTCTAAAGATTATATTTTAGTATCCACTCCCTCATACTAAACGCATCAACTATATCTTTCTTGTTGATGCCAAAAGATTCGAGAGACGGACGCAACAACCGCTCAGTAGGCCGGCGATAAACGTCAGAACGGCGTTAGCCGGTGGACCAACTACCATCGATGTGACCAAAGGCAGTTATACGTGGCCCCTCAAGAGACTTACTTACTTACTTGCTTACCGTGTGTGAGGAAGATGTTGCTTCAAGACCAAGGAAGGAATGTTAGGAAGACCTTTTTTTTTCTCTCTCTCTCTCTTGCGTGTGGTACAAAGAGAGATTATCATCTGGCTCTAGGAACCTCCCTTCCAGCGATTAATAGCTGTCTCTTTCTTCTTTCTTTGAATTATCTACACACTAGATTATCTGTATGTGTGTGTGTGTGTGTGTGTGTGTGTGTGTGTGTGTGAATAAATGTATTCAGTTTAATGTATTTCAAGATAGCCTTTACCTTCATGATAAGGACTACTGTGACAGACCCTAACAGACATGAATAGATGCAGTTACAATGAGACGAATATTTCCAACCACTTAATGCCTTGAGTACGACGGTACGACTCTTGAGTACGACGGTACGACCCTTGAGTACGACGGTACGACTCTTAAGCACACCAGTACGACCCTTGGGCATAATAGCCTCCTGGCCTTTGTCCTGACCCTGACGGGTGAGTGAGGTCGTCCTAACGTCACACCCAGAGGTCGTACCGTCGTGCCCAAGAGTCGTACCGTCGTGCCCAAGAGTCGTACCGTCTCTCTCAAGAGGTTACTCGTACAAGAAGAAAAAACGTCACTTACAATTGCCATAAGAGTCAGTTTCACGCGCCGGCATCCAACGTGATCCAAGACCCAATAGGAGGACAAACCACAAACGTGAGTACTTCGAGTCATTCGACGGGTCGAGAGCCGCCCGAGTCCCCTGTCGAGGGAGGGACGGAGCCGTGTGTTGTTTATTGTATCCTCGGGATCACATTTTTGCACGTCGACCATAATATTCTTTTTTTTTTCATTGTTTTCGTGGGAGTCCGTACATGTGTTAGACAATGGAGAGAGAGAGAGAGGAGGGAGAGGGACTGGGGAGAGTATCAGGGAGGAAAGAGGGTGGAGGGGAAGAGGTGAGAGTGGTGGTGGGCGGGTGGGCAGGGGGGGGGAGGGGATTAAGTGCACTAACGGTGCGCAGAGGGGAGAAAAGTGGGGAGAGAGAGAAAAATGGAAATAGATGACGAGAAATGGGATAGAGTAAACGGGGATAGAAGTGGAAGAAATCATATTCCTCAAGTGTAATCCCATTTATGATGAACTGAGAAGGAGGGAAAAGCACTTGCAGACAAATTATAATACGTAAGAGTACGTTAAGGAAGGAGAGAACCGAGGGGAAGAGTAGAAGAAGGAGGAAGAGGAAGAGGGGGAGGAGGAGGAGGAGGAGGAGGAGGGAGGAGTAAGAGATTCTTCTCTTGGCGTGCGATGATATCTGCTTCGCCAGAAGCCCTGGCGACGTCATATCTCTTCAGGATGTTCTTTAGGTGGGTCTTCGCCAGCAGGAAACGGCCGAAGTGCATGTCTGTTTTATCACTGTCGGCCTCATGACCCGACTGACTGACTGACTCTCTCTCATTCTCTCGCTCTCTGCTACACCTCCTCCTCCTCCTCCTCCTCCTCCTCCTTCTTCCCCTCGTCCTCCCACGTCGTTCTCCCCACTACACCTTCCTTTCTACCCCCGTGGACAACGCCCCCACCCCCGTCGACTCCCACCACCCCCCGTCAGCGTCCCATCAGTCTCCCATCGCCTGTCACCCATTCATCACTGCGCACCACCGCAGCAGCAGCAGCAATGGCCCTCCCCTGTCTTCGGGCCTTCTCGTTCCCTTTTAGAGTAATTTCACCGCCTGGGTCCCTCTCTTTTGTTTGCTGGTCCGTCCAGACCACCCCCTCAACCGCAGACCCCCCAAGGGGGTCTCCTGGTGGAGGTCTGGCGGCATAGGAGGGAGACCATTAATGTGTTCCCCCCACATCCCTCCCCCACCTGGTCTTCGGTGGGAGTGGTGGGATGGGGTGGTCGGTGGTGGTGGTCTCCTCCTCCTCCTCCTCCTCCTCCTTCGTCGCCTGTGGTCTGCGAAGGGATGTGTTGGTTTCCGTCGGCGTCCGGTCTAAACTGACCCCTTGTGGTCTGAGGTCAACAAAAACAGGAGAACAGTTGTGGCGTTCAGTTTTTTTTTTTTTATTGTTTTTGTTTTTTAGGAACTTTTTTTTAACCTGGATCTGTATATAAATGTTTTTTTTTCTCTCCTTTTGTCTTTTTCGTTTACGTTTTGATCGATTTACTTTTGAGTTTTGGGTATATTCTGATGCCTCGATATGCCATATCGATTAAAAAAAAATCATCATTGATTTATTCGAACGTTTAGCAAAGCTATGCCAGTACGTACTTGAAACCAGGCATTCGGAGCTATCTATACGTCATTTAGCTTTTGATTAAAACGCACTTTGAGAAATGGAGAGAAAAAGAGAAATAAGATTTACTCTCCGTAACGTACGTGCATGTGATTGGAGGAGGATACGTGTTGATCAGGTTTAGTTACGTCTGTGGGAAGGAAAGTGACATATCCTCATTCATGGGGAATACTCTCCTCACAACCTTAAACCTCTTCCTCATACACACATACACTCATAAGCGATAACCTTCTCCTCACACACACACACACACACACACACAGACTTAACTCTCTCTCCCCTTCTCATACATACACTCATAACCTCACCTTCTCCCCTCACACCCACACACTCACAGCATCACGCCCCCCTCATATACTCATGTATTCACCCCATACGCCTCATACGCCCAGAACCTTACACACACACACACACACACACACACACACACACAGCCTCACCGTCCCACCAAGACACTCACACACACACACTCACGGCGGTCGGGGGACTCATCACCGGTAATTTGAAACACTTGGTAGCCCTAATGGGGGAGGGGACCGCTGGTGGTCCCCACCAAGACCACCACCGCCACGACCGTCTTGACTGATGACGTAATTATTGACGTCACGGCAAGGTGATGACCTCACAGGAGAAAGTCGCGACACATGGAGAATTGGGAACTAATTATTATTGGATGGGGGAGAGCTGGGGGTGCTTAAGTGTCAAGGGGGGTGGGGGGTTGGGGTAGGGAGTGGGTAGCGCGTCTTGTCCAGAGCCTATGGATGGATTCTTCCCAAAGGAACCACCTTGGTAGAGGGGCGCCCGAGTAAATTACCTCAAATACGTTTCATTGTTTCTCTCGCTGCATCTAATAGCTTTCTTGGTCATCCCTTCGTTTGTTCCGTTCCATTTACGTGATTTCTCGCCACGGGAGCGGCGTATTCTCTGTCCACTCCGATCCTATCTGTGGACGGTAGAGCGAATAGAGAGGACACACGTAACTGCACATACACTCGGAGTCCAAAGACTGGGTCTGATGAGAGCAGAAGTTTTTGAACAGTGAAAGCAATTTGCACAAAGATGAGCCAATGTTCAACGAACTGTGAATTATTCAACGAGTTACGTAGCAAGTGAACTAACTGTTCACAGAGGTCGAGGAACAATTATCGGGTTACGTAAAAGGTATGTAATAAAAGAACTATGACCAAAGTTGGGATGATTTTCAAGTACTTGAGGCAGAACAATGCTATGAATGAAATGCTCTGACACTTGTCGAGCAACGTTGGACGGGAATGATCTCCGAGATCACCTGTTTTGCAATACTGACGTACGTAATGTTACAAGGCGTGATTCGGTCTACCTTTGCCGGCAAAAAGCTTATCAATCTGGTCTGTTCAGAATCAACAGGAAGTTGTTGTCATTACTCCAGTCACCCACACAGCAAAAAATCCTTTCTCCCTCCTTCTTCTTCATCTTCTCCTCTCCCTTCTCTCATTTCTTCTCCCCCTTCACTCTTTCTTCTCGCCCCCCGCCCCCTTTCCCATCCTCCACCCTCCTTCCCCCTCCCCACCCCCCACCCCCCCTCATATGGGCGAGTCATGCCGACCTGTCATATCCGCGTGCCAGATAGCCCGTGGAGAGTGACACTGCTATCAAGCTGACCTCATCGTCAAGGTCCTCCAGTCGGAGTCAATTAGGGACCACCCTAATGGCTACTGATTTACTGTCCGATTAAACTGGTTTTACGGCGGGTTTGGGGGTTTAGCTTCGAGAGAGTACGGGTGTAGGGAGGAGAGAGAGGGGTGTGGTGCACCAGGGGTCGTGGGGTGCGTTAGTAGGGTCCGTGCTTGGAGCCACGGGGGCTTGGGGTACGTTAGTAGGGTCCGTGCTTGGAGCCACGGGGGCTTGGGGTGCGTTAGTAGGTTCTTTGCTTGGAGTCATGAGGGGGCGTGGGATGCGTTAGTAGGGCATGTAAGGCGTAGAGTGCGTAAGGGCGAGACGTGCTATGGGGTGTGGGGTGGAGGGCTTATAGGCATTCACACGCCAACAGTATTTTCTTGCAGGACAAAACAACACCCTCAATCTGTGGATGATTATTTCTCTTCAGTATCATAGTTTGAAGCTTCTGTATCAACAGCTTATAGCTTTTGTATCAACAGATTAGAGCTTTTGCATCAACAGATTAGAGCTTCTGTATCTACAGCTTAAAGCTTCTGTATCAACAGCTTAAACCCTCTCTACACCAACTGACTGAAAGCTGATATATCAACAGTTTGAAGCTTCTATGTCAACCTGTTTCAGCTTGACCATATTCTATCAGTGAGTTTGTACTTTCAAGCTTTATTTTTCTTTGATATTGGATGGTTAGAGGAGAGGAAGAGGAGGTGGGACAGGGGAAGGGATAGATTGAAATGGAACAGGAGAATGAAGTGTAGACAGGAGTGCGGTGTAGGTTTTTGCGATGCGTGCGGGAAATCGATTATCTGGGAAGCGTTTTTTTTTTTTAGGTCCCTTTATCAGTGTACCACCCCCCGGCAGACTAGGTGTGTGTGTGTGTATGTATAAGAAGGAGTTTCACCAAGCAAAGCTAAACATTGTCCATCGTGTGCATCGATGGACGATGGCTGGAGACTGCATGAGCTTCCTGAGGCTTCGAGGGGACCAAGGGTCTTCCATGTCCGTCCTCTTGTCCAGATTTTGGATTCTGTCCGTCGTCTGTACCATCGTTGTCTTCCAAGTCTCTGCCGTACTTCTTTCTGGACCGCTTCCCTTAGGTATGGACCGGCTGGTTGAATCTCATTTGGAGGCGAGGAACGTTCGTAGATGTGAGTAACTTAGGACAGGTATTATTTTTAATCATGGCCTTGACTGCGTGTAATCTTTGGTTCCCCTGAAGGTGCCTGAATCTATACAGGGGCTGGTCAAAGCCTCTTTTATTTGGGCGGATCTCATGTTGATAGGATCTACTGTCATGCCCCTTGATGCAGGTGTGTGTGTGTTTGTGTGTCCCAGGATTCTGCAGCTCCTCTTGTGTGTTACTGTGTTTTACTTTGTATGATTGTGTCCTTGTGTTTTATTCCTCTTGGCGCTACTATGATAAATTCATATGTTTTTATCTTCCAGTCCCTGTCGAATCTCTTCAGTCTGGTTACCTCCAGATGCACCAGACGAGCATGTTCTGGAAGAGACAGTTGTTCGAGACTGCTGTTTGAGTCGCTTCATCGGCACAGATGATGTCTATGCTCATGGCACCAACTGGTGAGGGGAGGAGGTATGGCAGCTGTAAAAGTGTTGGTGGTAGGACGCTACCCTGTGGGACGCCGCGTAATAAAGGAAATCATGGGTGACGTTGCAGAGTCTGTGATGATGTCTGCTGCATTGCGTTGGTCTAGGAAGTTACACGTTAAGTGTTTTTTGTGATGTCAGCCTTGCCTAAGTGTAGTAGTTTGATTTGTGAGGCGATTGTCCACACTTTATAGTACAGGAACACTCTCTGTCCTTATTAAATAAGCCCAAACAGAGAGAGGTTGCGGTATTACTCCTTATCAATAGGCCAATTCTATATCTCCAGGTACGTTTCTACAGAATTCCTGATTCCCTTGATATTCCTGACTCATATTTTCCTTTTTCCTTTCACGATATATGTTGCCCATGAGGTGTACCATCCTCGGGCAAATCTCATTCCCTAAAGGAATTTCCTAGCGTACACCCCGTTGATGACACTGGCCAGACTTCCCATGTAACAGAGAGCACGTATGAAGGAAGGTCCGCATTATTCATGTAATTAATTATGCATTCCCATATTCATTTTTCACATAGTTGGGGGAAAAAACTTATAACGAATTTAATTTCAACCCTTAAGTCTTGAGGAAAAAAAAAAACTCTCTCACCTTCTCTTTCTCTCTCTCTCTCTTATCTCTCTCTCTCTTGCTTTGGAATCCTCTTCTCCCACTGCTTTTAAGAGAATTGGATCTCTTCTCGGTAGTGTTAAAGCCAGACTACCTCGATTGGACCTTAGGGGGGGGATGTCGGTGGTCTGTGTATCTATGCAACTCTTCCTTTTCCATCCTACATCCTCCGTCACCCGTCTCTCAAAAACCTTCTGTGCCACCTGCACCAGCACAAACGACGCCTCCTCCTCCTCCCCACCCATAGAGGTCTCCCCATACAATCGCTCCCGCATCCCTTAATCATATGCAGACGGGGTGGGCTGTGCAACAAGAGGGAGGAGGGGAGGGGGAGGGAAGGAGGTCAGGAATGAGGGAGGAAAAGGGGGAGGAGGGGGGCAGTAATTAAAACACCCACTGCTGCCATCAGTCATCATTTGAGTCTGCCAGCTGGCCTGGCACGGCCCGTTGGCCCGGCTTTGGCTGGCTGGCTGGCATTAGAGGAAATCTTTGCTCTGGTCTTCACTGAAAAAAAAAAAAAACGGTGACGTTAAAGAGCTTATAAAGAACTGGGACCTCTTAATGTGCTTAATGTCAGACTTCTTTTACATCTTAAATGAGCAGGGTTTTTTTTTTTCTTCTTCTTGTACTCATTCGAGGCTGAACTAGTTTTAATTGCGGATGTGGAAATGAGAAGTAAATAGATTTAACTCGTGTTTAAGAACTTTTTGTGGTAAGTGTTTCAAGCGAACATGAAGATTGCAGTTATTCTTTAATATTCTTGTGATTAGAAAATGAAGGTATGCTGGAGACTTTATAGAAATTGTATGGAAGGGATTTGATATGTTTATGTATGTGTCTGTGTGTATGTGCAGGAGAGACTGTTCTTCTGTGGTCATTGCTAGATTTGGTTAATACCTGAGAGAGGGAGAGACTGATAACCCTCGGGCTAGAGAGATAGATAGAAGTTGGGACTTGGAAAAGACTCAGACATCTAAAGATACGAGACTCGAGGTTCAGAATACCTTGTGAACCGAACCCCTAGTCTCCCTAGTGCATGTACTAGGGCCTGACTAAGCTGCTGGTTCCTCCCAACATAGTTACAAGCAAAAGCTCAATGATTTATCTCTTTTTTTTTTGTAGTCATGTCTCATTTCCCTGACCCCACTGCTCACTTGGTATTGCATCTTTCTCCCTTGGATAGCATCCAAAATGTTTCAGAGAGGGTTGAAGAAAATTAACATACACAGAACATATTTATTCTGTACACTGTACATTTCAGAATTACACTGAAGTTTACAATCATCAAAATATTGCAGTATGGTGTGAGGCTATAGCTTGAAAGCAATAACGGGCCGAAGTCCATTCACTGCTTGTCAATAATTCCACGGAAAAAAAAAATATATATAAGTGCAGTTAAGGCGTTGACGTTGGCTACCACCATCATCAATAGCAGACCCGGAGAGCTGCGAGGTAGGCTTCTGGCTCACTCGTACCTCTACCAGCAGATAGAGAGAGAGCGAGCGAGCGCTGGGAGAGGAGACTCCCAGCCTCGAGTTCTGCTAGCAGACACGAGGAGGCCATTTTTAAAGACTACCAACGCCCTCTTTGCCTCTGTACTTGCAGTCTATACAACCCCAACGTTATATATATATATATATATGTGTGTGTGTCACTCACATATTACATATACTTGTGTAGAAAGTCTTGCATGATATAAATAGTTAACATCTGGTCTATGGAGACTTTCAACCAGCAATGCCGGATCAACTGGGCCACATAAGTGGATATTGCTGGAAGTTGGTAGGGAGATACCAATAGATTTGGCACATTTCCATGTTACGGTGCTCTTCTCAAATCCTGGAAAGAAAAAGGGGGGGGGGAAGAGTAGTTTTCTTCCAGACCCATTGCTTCCTGGAAATCTAATCGTTTTCTTTCTATTTCAGCTTCGACGAGGCGATGGGTTTCCACCGTCCTTTTTTTTTTTTTCCACAACTCCTGAGGCAAGAACTACGCAGGCCGAGACTGGAGGAGGTGCGGTGCGGTGTGGTGGGGTGATGAAATTGTGAACCCACCACACAACCACTGCATATACCCCACCTCCGCCTATGAACAAAGTCAGGTCATGGAACTCCCAAAGGTAAAACGCCTCCATCCAGACCAAAATGGCACTTAGGGTTTTTAAAACAGTTTCATCATCTTCAACAAGAATTTTATACACATCTCATCCGCTGTCTCTACACTCACATCTAAGATATATATATTTTTTTAAAAAGGATTCTCATGAAACCACACGAAACGTATGAAGCCCAGATACTAATAGCTAAAGGAATCTGAATCTACTCACTGGAAAACACCACCACTACTTCACTTTGACAGGCACTGATATCTTTTTTTTTTAAGAGCTATTAACAAAAACGCCGAACTACATCGTTCAAGAAATAGAAATATTGCTGCATGTTTTTTACTTTAAAAACTATTCATAGAGTGATAACTTCTCACCAATAAATACTCATAAAAAGTAGGATCGAGTTGTGATTGGTTCACGCTCTGACAACGTAGTAAAGAAAGGTAATACGTTTATGTAGAACAAATTTCTTACAGAAAATACATCCATTGAGCGTCCACACGACGACGCCCAATCCCTGACTATTATATATCACAGATTGATCACAGACCTCAAGAAATAACAGTTTGTGGTCAAGAAATTGTCATTTCTTTTTCTTGTGTGTGTTTTTTTTTTTGACGACAGAGTTATCTTAGAGGACCTCAGCACGGAAGTCGTCCTCATACCAACACTTTGATCTCCACTCTGTTCGTTTGGTTACACACACACACACACTTATTCCTGCTAGGGGTCCCCATCATGGCAGAAACAAAGTTCATATGGGAGCTTGGCACTTCTGAAGATCGTCCTTTGAGAACTGTCTATCGGAGTTCGAGTTACATAACCCCTTCTTTGAAGAGATCTGGAGAGGGAACATATATATATATATATATATATATATATATATATATATATGAATATATATGTATATACACACACACTCCTGGTATTATCCTCCTCTCTGGATCTCACTAAACTCGCTCAAGAAGGATGAAAGTTCAACTCACTGTACACAGTGTAGGGCTTAATCCTCTCGTTAATATAACAAGAATCCTCTTGCAAGGGTGTTAATAAAATGACTCGCTTTAGCCAGCTGGATTAACCCAGACTTACTTTCTCTCTTTTACAGCTCCAGACGAACACTGAAGATCTGCCGGGAAGAGCGCGTGTGCAAAGTTTTCAGTCCAGGTAGTCGAGGGTGTAACCCAGATTTTTACGCTGTAGGAACATTAGGATCTCCCAGAAGGGCGGCCGCTGGCGGTCGTTGGGCCTCCAGCATGCGGCCATCATGTCGTACAT
>JAYMFT010234301.1:0-11143 GCA_038088735.1 Panulirus argus | reverse complement strand
CCGAGTATTCCGTGGTCTAGCTAGTGGTGGGGGCACACAAGCAGCCAACTCTCGGGAGCAAAAGCCAAAGTAATACCCCATTGGGTGTTGTCGATAGTTTTGGTAGAGTGTAGAGAGAGAAAATGAATTTATATGGGAAAGTTGACATTAGAAAGTTGGTGTTACGTCTGAAATAAAAGTTAAGTTCAGACTAGAATACATTTAGATGGCGAAGTGTTGGACAGAGTTAAGGTTTTCAGATAAATGAATAGAATTCTCTTTTACACTCTACAGACGGCAGAAAAGAAAGACACTTAGATATCGGAATGTACATCAACAGATGGGGAAAATGATGATGAGCTGAGCTATGCTGTGAGAGTATGACTGGTCGAGAATGCCATCTGTGATGAGCGGAAGTGAATCTGAGTAATGCGCTAACAGTAAGTCTGTGAGATCCTTGACACTTGTGTTGGGGGATGAAAGTAATTAGGGTAAATTGCAGATTACAAAGAGTGAGGTGTGTGGTACCTGGTGGGGTTGTTCGAGTGGAGGGAGAAAATATTCTGTAGTTATACAGAAAGAAAGTGTAACAGAGGATGGATTGATGGAGCGTTTGTGAGTGACGTATTGGGAAGAAGAGACAGAAATCACTTCAAGAGGGAGGAAGAGGGATTTTTCTGAGGGACAGGTGACACAACAGGGGTGGGTATTGACCAGAGAGGACCTCAAGATGTCTTAGGATGATGCTGCCTGGACCACAGTATTGAATATCGGGATTACGGCGGATAGTATATCAAAATAAAAATATACAAATACATAGACATAAAAGAATAATGTGGTCACGAGCTAAATTGGACATGACGATCAAAAAGACTCGTTTTTTTCAGTTTGCATAGCTTGATTGGTACGTGCAAGAAGCTAAATCACTGCGTTTTAAACACCACACAACACTCAGACCTCATACAACATACCCTAGAAGGCTTCAACCAACTACAACCCCCATTCCACACAATACTAGTGGCACAGTGCTACTAGATATCAATAAAGAATTTGATATCTTCCCCCGACACATCGTCACACAAAAGCAACTTGACTCCGTTCTCTTTAACAACATAAGTGGTTGGTTAGCTTCATACCTGACCTTTGAGGTAAATTTACTTACAATAGCTTTACCCCTAAAACCCTTAAAACTTCCTTAGCTCGTTAAAATGTGAACGTTTGAATGTAGTTTTGTATGAACGTTTAATTCTGATTTTATTGTGTATCGCTCGCTTTTGTAGAATTCATTTGCGTGGCTGATGGCTGGGTGGCTCATCATACGGCTGGCAGGTTCCTCCACACACGGGATGCCAATCCTACTTGAAAGCGATATATGATGTATATCTTAGCAACTATCTTAGGTGGCAGAAAATGCCACCACCATTGTCTGTCGTGCTTATCAACTGCTATGATCACATTTCATTTCGATTGTTCTAGCAGAGAACGTGGTAGTGGCATTTATCATGAGATGGGTCTACGTAGATGGAAGAAAAGTTAGAAAGTTAATGGTTCCATTAACAGCTAGAAAATCTCATACCTTTATCTACAAACATTCATTAGTATAAAACTAATTCTAAATGTAAAAGATATTTACTCATGAATCTCGTATTCTTTGTTACTCACGATTTAGTTTAGTTTATCCTAATCGTTCTGTACACGTTCTCGTTTATATGTTACTAACTTACTGTATAGATGACGCTGCTACTAACTTCTGACACCTTTCTGAAAGTAGTGGTAATCTGGAATAATTACGCTTCCTAAATACATCCTTCTTGGTTTAATTTTGTTACCCTCTCAGTCTACCCAGACCACTGGCACCGTAAGACGTAGCCAGTGCCTCTGTGTTTATAGTTTTTTTTTTCGTCGGTTCTTAGTTAGTGTTAACTCAGCGATACTATTAATACTATATTTATACACCAATGAATACTAGAACAATGGCAAATAATCGTTAAGCATCCCGTCTAGTGTTTAAACATTTCAAAAGTGTAAATATCCAGTTGATGCCATGAAAATCGCAACCTTTCGTCAGAGAGATAGCGAATGGAAGGCGAATACTTGTACTGCTCCCCATTTGGATAAAGAAACGTCTCTGTGATGACGTCGGGCGACCATGACGAGGTAAGCAAAATTTTAGTTGATGTTTTACAGACTTTTCTGAAACTGACGGCGAATCACCTCGATACCTCGGACGCCACCGGATGGAGTTGTTTGCTCATTATTCATCCCCATATCATTATTCATTTTTTAATCTCATGAGATTCATAGACAATGTAAATGAACAGTTATGTTTCCTATTAATCATGTAGAAGCTATGCATATTTGCATATGAATGCTAGAAAATATATTCGTATCATATGGCGTTTCCATGTAGATGTGAATATTTTCTTTTCATAAATGTTTTTCTAAAAGGAACTTTAGGTGAGCTTTTCAGGTTTATTTTGGTGAGAAAAAAGTTACATATATTTGAAATTCAAAATGTATTTTAGAAGAAGGGTGTATAGGTGTTTGGCTTTATCGTGAGGTACATCGAGATTCCGAATACCTGAACACAAATTACCTCCTGCATACCACAAGGTGAAGGCTGTCTCAATACGCCTGAGGACATACAACCATATCACCTAGACACCTTAGAGGCAACATCAAGCTGACAACGCAACATCATAATACTGGAACAATGACTTACCTAGAACAGAATGTCTGCATCTCCAATTATTGTGCTGAAGGCACTCAGTCAGTTTTTGTTGCTTTTGTGTTGATGTTCTTATTGTAGGGAGTGTGAATGTCTTGTGTATGTTGTATGTGATGCCTGGAATGGCGGGTGTTTTCTTCAATGGGAAAATGACTGTCCGTTCATTGTGACTGGAGGGTGTAAGCTGGATTCGTATCTGCCTGGGGTTAAAAGAGTGACTGAAGACTTTTGTGGCGATGCAGACATCTTGTTCTGAGTGGGCTATTGTTTCAGTCGTGTAATATAGTGTTTCATGTTATTGCTGTCACTGCAGTGTCAAGTTGTTGTGATGAGATTATAAGACGTCATGTACATATGAGATGACCTTCATACTGTGGTTTGGTACAGGTAATGGGAGGTCGTGTAAGAAGGGAATGGCGAGGATTGTAGAATGAAATGCACCTTGGGAAACTCTATTGTGCAATTCAAGTCTTTTGGAGATGAAACTTTTACTAGTGACTCTGCCATGGTGACTGGTCGTCAAAGTAGCCAACCCTTTTTTCTCATTGTTGTGGAGGTCGGTGTCAAGCATTCTTTGTGGAGGATGTATCGGGGGACAGTGTCGAATGCTTTGTTGATGTCTCTTGCCACTAGTAATGTGCGGGAGAGGGGCTGTGTTTGGTTGAAGCCATTTAAGATTAGTTGTGAGAGGGCAGTTTGTAGCCATGTGGTGGAGTGCTGTAGATCAGTTTTTCACAGAGTTTGGATAATGATGATAAAAGTGAAATAAGTGCAGTAAGAAGACGGGGAATTTGGACAGTTTGGAGGATTTTAGGATCGCTAATATATTGACAAGTTTCCAGATGTTAGGTATTTTGTTTTGTAAACAAGAGTGGTTAAGTATATCTGTATGTGTTTGATTGCAAATGGCCAACAGTGTTTTATGCAGAAGTTTCATATGTTGACGGGGTCTGCAGCACGAGAGTTCTTTAAAGTTTTAAATGCATTTGTTGAGTCACTTGGGGTGAAGGTTGGGTGGGTGGGTGATTGATTCTGGATGGACTTTGCGTAGGTTCGTCATGAATCTCCTGCTTAGGGCTGAGATAAGTTTGTGACTGATTTTTTTGAGTAGTGTCTCATGAGTATTTTTGTGCGTTCTTGGGGAGAAAGGATGTCACTGGAATAGGTCAGGAGAGCTCCATAACTGGGGGCCGGATTGGTTTGGTAAGTATGGATCTTCTTTAAAGTGCGGCAGAGCTGGTTATTGTGGAACTTGTGGTTCAGTGTGTTGAGGAAGGAGTGGCAGTTCTCAGTTTGATTTTCTGTTATTAGGTTAGTAGAATGGTGATAGTATTATCTACAATGTGGATTTTTCTCTCCGATTTCTACTGACAGTGAGTGATTTTGTCTGAGCTGGTTGGTTTATTTTGAGGTGTGTAATTTGTGTGTAAAAGTTTGGGTTTTGATTTCCGTGTGTATCTGTAGAAGCACGGGATGATGGACTCCTTAAAACGAGAACTTCTTTAATAAGACTTTAATTGTTTCTGTTCTTTGATTAATGATGCAGTCATATCGAATATGACTTCATAACAACGATATAACGAATCGCAGGTGGAATCCAGTAGAATATATATATATATATATATATATATATGTGTGTGTGTGTGTGTGTGTGTGTGTGTGTGTGTGTGTGTAGCTGCTTTACAAAAAGAGGAAATGAAACGACAGGAAGTTGGCTGCTTACAATGAGTGAGCTAGGAAAAGAGCTTGTATGAGAAGTTCCCAGGAGGGATTAAGTGTAGAATGGCAATAGGTGAAAATAAACGAAGCTAATGGAGTAAGTGAAGAATGAGAGGTGTGTAGGAAAGCAGTGTTGACATGTGTAAGAGAGGTTTGTGGCACATGGAGGCTGGGTAGGAGGTGTGCATGTGAGGAAGGGTGGTGGGATGAAAATGTTAAGTTGCTAGTGAGAGAGAAAAGAAAGGAATGTGGGATTAATTTCAAGAAATGAGTGCGAGTTATTGAGATATATATGAGAAAGTGTCTGGAGCTCAAGAAGATTTGCAGGGGCTGAAAAAGAGGGCTAATGATATTTGGGGTTACCAGATATCACCATACTTTAGGGAGAGTAAGACAGTGTTCTAGAAGGAGTTTTATAATGTGAGGAAATGGTAACAGGAGGTGATGAAATGAATGAGAGAGGGAGTAACTGCTGTAAAAGATTACTGAATGTGCCTGATGATATGGTGGCAGATACGATGTGTCTGGGTCGTGGTGGTATGCGAAGTGAGAGAGTCACGGTAAGTCGTTTGGCGAAGAGAGAAGAGGTGGTGTGCGCTTTGTATAAAGTGAAGTGTTGTAAATCGGCCGGAGTGGATGGGATAGCAGTTGAAATTATCAAGAAAGGAGATGATAGTTTTGTGGATTGGTTAGTTAAGAGTTTTAGTTTATGTACGGCTCATGATGAGCATTAGCAGAATGTCTATATAATGCCAATGTATAAAGGCCAAGAGGACAAAAGCAGATTTTCAGGTTACAGAGTCGTAAGTCTGTTGCGAGTGTGGCAAGTTTTATGGGAGAGTGGTGGGTGATGTCTTGCACAGGGCTTCAGGCGGGTATAGTTTTATACAGGTAACCTCAAACCTCTTCTTAATATCAAAGATCTTTTAGTTCTTCCATTTAGTGATAATTTTACCTTAGTTTCCAACCTACTCAAAGCCTTTAATGTGAATGTATCCTTCAGTAATAACAATACTGTGAAGAATATCTTGACTAAAAACTCGTCAAAATAATTCTGCTGGTTGTGTTTACTGAATACCTTGTAAAATCTGTGATATGTTTTATGTTGGTCAGACTGAATAGGATCTGTTTGTCAGACTTAGGCAACAAAAATATTGAATAATATCAGGACAAGATTGAAATCCTTTATTCAATCATGTTAAAAATTATGACCATTGTATTGACTGAAATAGTTCTAATTCCATTATAGCCTGCAACTCCTTGATCAAAAAAATTATCATTAAATCTTCTTTTACTAAGTACACAGAATTTCAACAACATGAACATTAGTGAATATCTATATAAACTGGATAACTTTGTCGGACGCAAAATTTCTAAACGGTTTCCTGTCCTGTTCACATGATAAGATTTTATGACATTCAAGTTGCCACACCCGAAAACCTTAAACCACAAACGCTTGAGTACCAACGGCGTCTTAGCTCCGACTTTCATATATACATACTGACAGTTCTTAATCTTCTGTCTCACTCCTGAACCTCCCCTGACGTTGCCATTACGCGAAATTTCACTCGGGACTTATCATGTTTCATTCTTTCTTGTGGTTATCAGGAAGATGTCGAGTGTCAGGAGACGCCCTAAGGATGGTCTGAGTCTAGAGACACATCGCCAAGACTTCAGGTACCGGGGTGGCGCACTTTTCGTCTAGTTGTGAGTCAACTGTCTGACTGGTTTGCTGCGTCAGTACCCGGGTATTTCAAGAGGCGGTGAGGTCAGGTCTGTGAGGGGTAGCTATTCTCAGAGGGAATTAGAGACGATGAAGCTGAATGTCTCAAGCTTCTGAACTTCTCCTTGCTGGTGGACTTAAAGGTTAAGTCCGACAGAGCGGCGCTTCTTATGTAAAGGATCAGGTCGTCTATAATTACAGCGGCAGTTTTTGCTCTGCTAGGTGCAGATGAGTAGGATGGGCAGCTAGACACATTCTTCCGAGGATTATTGGATCAGGTGAGGTGAGAGGCTGTCGCCCAGTCGATGGCGAAGTCATTAATGTGACCTTTGATCACTACATATATATATATATATTTTTTTTACAAGTGTGTTTTTTCTTTATGTTAGCTGAGACGGCACGGGCAGCTGAGGCCCTAATCAAGTCCATCCCATTAACGCTATATATATATGTATATATACCCAAGCCTGAGCCAGGTACCCATTTCATCGACCAACCCCTGAGGGTGGATGAACAGCTGGGTTGACTGTGGACCGACTGCCGCAGCAACCGGGATTCGAACCTATGCGCCCGACCCGTGAGTGCGTCAAGATCAGGAACGCTAGCCGATACACGCAAAGTATACCTGAATTACATAAAAATGTTCCTTTCTGGTCTTTACACTTACATGTTTTGCAAATTTCCACATGTGATTTTCATTATTTCATGTCTTTGTTCGACGATTGATTCACCTAAGTACAACAAGGCTGCAAAACACACGAAGATCTTGAGTTGAATGTACATTTGATTTTCTATTCCTCTCCTAGCTTAGTCTTTAGCGAAGTTTTCATGCACGAAAGTGAACTGTGAATGAAAATAAGGAGCCAACACTCTCAGTAGGTCAGAAAAGCGTCAGTTTTGGGCATTGTGATCGATGGCAATGAGGTAACCCTGTAAGGAACAATAGAGGAGACACCACTAACACCGTTGGTGTCATGAAGGTATGTAACCAAGGAAGACATTAGAGCAATTAGAAGTATTACCATTGCCCAAGTTCTCCGAGAGAGGCACCCACCGAGTGCACCAGGGTAAAATAGCGAGCGTCCGTAACCAGCAACCCTTAAATCTGAGTGTTCCTGAGCTTTCTAAGGCGGTTATATAAATCTTACCCACTTTCGCACTATTGAGGTTGAATTCACATCCGTCGGACCCCAGTGTATATGGAAATGGTTAAACCATCTTTAAGTCCTCTAGTTACAGACCTAACAATCTTGCTTACCGAAATAATCCACCGCCCATGAGGTCTCCCTTTTCACCGGTGCTTAAAGAAGGATTGTGATATACGACCCACTGCTGTCGAACGACTCCCATCGTCATCTGGTAGCCGGTGAGGCTGTTAAAGGCATCAGCAGCAGTGGGGCAGCCGCAGCGCCGCCTTGCTGAGATCAAACGAACTTGGACGGCTTTGGCTTCCCGCTGGACTCAGGAGCAGCAGCCTGTGCTGCGCGTTTGTTTGCGTCATCTCCCGCGACAGAGCACTTGTTGGGTTATTGTGAACAGCTAAAGTTATGAGGACAAATGCAGCCATTAGAAAAGTTTATTGGTACTTCACTTCCCCCTTTCCTTTCTCCTTGGCTTGAGTACATCATCGACTTTGCCTTTTCTTTTTTTTGTGAGCGTGAGATTTGAGTCATCGAGTTGGGGGTATGCCACAGTCACCCCCTTTGCCTGTCTTCTGTTATTTGCAGTCACCTGAGCAAAAGCAGTCCTGCCTGCAAGATAAGAATTTGGATGTTAGATAATTGTAGCTTATAACGACCCAACTGGTTACTGTTGACTTCAGTCTTATGAAAGAGTCGAGGAAATCCCAGGATATCTGGCTAGACCCTTCTCGATGCCAGATCGTCACTTCCATCCTAAGGGTTTCCGGCAGCTTATGTGCAATATCACCAGGAGCCCCCGATTCCAACAATGAAGACAGCAGTTTGCTCGGTGAAGCGTTCGGTTTCTATGGCCACCGATGCCATTCTGGATGGGAAATCGGGAGAATTAAAAGTATAATGAAAGACTGCATCAGTAACAAAGATGGCTGGCACGAGGATATCTTCCTCCTAACAGAGACTTATCTAATTCCTCGAGAGCTTTACCATCTCTCCGCAGCGACTGGCTGTGTGGGAGAACACGATATAATGATCAGTATCTTTGAGAAAACCATCAAACATCCTCCTAAATGACTCCCATTCGAAGCAATGAAACCGCAGTCAGAACCAGGTGGTACTGAGATTTGCAACGCCCTCCCAGCCACCTCAAGTGAATCAGCGCCAACAGTACTGCTCGAGACCCAATGAAGCGCTGGAGGTGAACATATTTCTAGATTCATCCCTGCAGCTATGGTCTGCGGTACCTGACGAGGCGATTATGCAAAGAGATCCACTCATCTTAAGATTCTACAAGGATACGCCCATCATGAAAAGGCACTGCTCCTGTTGTGCTGGAGCAAACTATAACAGTGTCGGACCAAGCCTCGACTAAGCAAGATTTCACTACAGCTCGCAAGGAAAATGTCCACCTTTAAGCTGACAGACCCTGTTCCACTCAGCGCTGCAGACTCCCTGCATGTTATTCCAAACTACTCCTCCCTTGTTATTGGTCTTGTCCCACATTCAGCTCGCAGTGGCTTAATTCCTCGCCTTTCCGCCTCAGTCCACTTTGAACACTTCTGTATTTGCGAAAGGAAGTTGCAGGTCTGTACTACCATCACCTTAGGAGTAATAAGGCCTCTTATGATAGAATGCATGCAACGCACAGGCAGATGAATCACCTTATCTTAAAGACCTTTTCATGCCATCAACCTTGTTGAAGGAGAACCCTAGTCCCTCAGGCCCGATGGAATTATCAAGCGCCCTGGTGGAGTAACGACCACTTGCTTGGAAAACGGGAAGTGTCTGATTGTAGAACTGAACATTTGCTTCTATTTTGGCTGTTAAGCGAAATTCAAATATCTCAGTACACTGCGTATGCTTAAAGCTACTCCGGATCAACAGAGAAAACCCGCGTGTTGTGTTGTAAATGGCTTTTGAAAAAGACACTTGTTAGCTAAAGTTTCTGATCTCCCTTACTTACTCTAACTTAGCAGGAGTCTGGGGTAGTTCTCTTATGATTGCTTTTACGTGGGATTCGAGTAGAATTTATAATTTCACTTGCTATGTAGGATACTCGAAGCACATCGCTGGCAAAGGTTTTCGGAATAGAAATGATTTCCTGGTATGAAGGAAGCTGTGGAGAGAGGTTTACTTCAGCCGGCTTGCCCTTGGCCGAGTTTTCCCTCTCATTACGTATTCATGCAGTCCTCTGTACAGTGAAATGCGCTAAGTCGTGTTCTTCATGGCAGTTATGCAAATTACATTCTGAAATGACGAGATGTAATCTTAAACAGAAGCTGAAAACCCAGACCCAACTACTTGTTGGCAACAGGGAAGCTGGTATTATAATAGATATTTTCCTGTTCATTTGTGCTCCATGCTCTTATATATATATATATATATATATATATATATATATATATATATATATATTTATAAAGATAAAGAATAGTTTATTGAATTTAGGCAGCCAATCATCAGCTTAAAATACACAGCTGAGGCATTGCAGATATTACAGAACTAGGAGGTCATGATAGTAACAAGTTAACTAATCATACAAGAGCTTAAGATCAAGGTGGAGCTCGATATTTCCACGCTTTGGATAGATACATGAATCAGGCTCATCTACATAGTTAGGTTGGCAGGTTCACATGAAGGTTTATAGAGTAAATACTATGGTTTATGCATTATACACTTAATTGTTTGACATTAATTGATAAATAGTTACAGTAATATGGTTGGTGACATGTAACATAATCTAACTAAGAGATTACTGAGCTGTTTACTTGCATAGCTGTGCACTTGTTCATGGATTGTTTATGAACGTTCCTAATATCAGGTAAAGGGCTGTTCCTATACTTGTGTGTACGAGCTTTTCTTTAGCACAGCTCGATTTTGGAGACGAACGTTGATCCCTACGAGTCGGACGTCTGGGGCAAGGGGTTTCGGTGTCAGCAGCTTACTGCCAAAGTGCCGTGTGAGCTGCCGGTACTGGTCGCAGAGGGTGGCCAGGTTCAGGAAGATGAGGGCCTCTTGGTAGGTGTTGTAAAGTGGGCCCAGGATGATTCTGCATGCTCTTTTCCACGCGCACTCTCTCTTCAGCTGGTCCACTTTCTGTGGCTGTTGGTGAGGAGCACCAGGCCGGGGAGGCGTAGGTGACCTTAGGTAGAATGGTTATGAATGCGTGTGTGTGTGTGTGTCTGAGTCTGTCTGTCTGTCTGTCTGTTGAGGGGAGGGGGGGTTACCGGGATCCACCTGCTAGATGCGCCTCCATCGCGAATGAAAAGTCGCTTTGGCTAAGCTGTTTCATTGGGATTGCACAGTTTCGTCAAAACACTTTTCATTCTAAAGGAGTCTACATTCCCCTGCTGCCGGAAGTAGCGCAGCCTTGGTCTGCAGGAGGCTTTGAAAATGTTGTTGGTAATACCAGGATTCTTTCATGGAAATTGGTCCTGGCGTAGTTATGACTGAGAGAATGTGTGTGTGTGTTTGTGTGTTTGTGCATTTGTGTATGTGTGTGTGTGTGTGTGTGTGTGTGTGTGTGTGTGTGTGTTCGCGCGTGTGCTATATTCATTCATTTAATATATGGAAATAAGTGTAATTCTCCTTAACAGAGCATCTATATTTTCTTTTTTCTTACGCTGGAGGTTCCAGTCACGGACAAAAGTTCACATCAAGGCAGAACCTGAATTGAAATATAGAGAGGACTTTGGAAGAGAGAGAGAAAAAAAAAGAAGAGACAAGGGAAAGTATTTATGAATTTTGGAGGAAGTGAAAAACCTGTCGTTTAAAATGGGCCAGGTCATAGTTATTGGGAAAGACATGAGAAGGTAGAGAGTTCCAAAGCTTCGACATGTAGGGAAAGAAGCAGTT
>JAYMFT010234290.1:0-11143 GCA_038088735.1 Panulirus argus | reverse complement strand
GTGTGTGTGTGTGTGTGTGTGTGTGTGTGTGTGTGTTTTTTTTTTTTTTTTTTTTTTTTTTTTTTTTTTTTTTTTTTTTTTTTTTTTAAGCAGGTTGATATATCAGCTCCACAGTTTGGTCTGTTGTTCTGATAGTCATTAACTTTTATTTTTTGTTCTGATATCTCTCAGATTGCTGAGAAGGAGGCACAACGTCGGCAGAAGATGGCAGAATTGGAGCGTCGCCAGGCAGAGATGAGAGCAGCTAGGGAGAAGGAGCATGAGGAATGGGAGAGACTGAGAGCAGAGCGTAAGAAAGAAAGAGAAAGAGAGAGAGAGCGGGAGAAGGAAAAAGAGAAAGAGAGGGAAAGAGAGAGGGAGAAGAATACCCGTAAATCTCGTTCAAGGTCTAGATCACGTCGTAGAAGTCGATCACCTCGAAGATCACCTAGAAGATCTCCCCGCAGATCTCCACGTAGGTCACCCAGACGATCACCACCCAAGAGATCACCCAAGAGATCACCCAAGAGATCACCTAAGAGGTCACCAAAGAGGTCACCTAAGAGGTCTCCAAAGAGGTCCCCAGGGAAGTCTCCACGAAGGTATATATATATATACTGTAGTTTAAAAACTTAAATTTACTCCAGCTTAACTCCTATTGAGAAAATTACCTTGTCTGCATGGAGTACTAGTATGTGTGTGTGTTTCTGTATCAATAACACTGCTTGTGTGCATTGAAACAGGGTAAAGTACACAAGCTTTTTGAGTCTCCCAAAAATGTAAAAAAGAATTGCTTTTATTACCCTTAGATATCTTGTTTTCTTATTTTATACTTTTCAGTATTTCCTGTTTTAGTGAGGTAGTGCTGGGAACAGACGGAGAACTGGCCTCATTTGTTCACCTCCATTCTCAAACTGACATGTATAAGTGCTCTTGGATGTAAGTATATGAATTATGCATTAAGAACTCAAATTTTGTAATGGTGATGTATTTTATATTATGCACATTAGATGATTCTCTGGTAAATTTTCTTCCAGACTTAACATGCAGTGGATTTTGGAAACAAACAAACATGAATTTTCTTGTTAGGAGAGAGAGATGTTCAAAAAGGCATTTGACTGCAGACTAGATCTGCTTACGTAGGTGGTAGGATATGTATGTTTCGTGTGGGGCGGGGTGGTGCCATGAATAGATGGAGGCGAACAAGATGAATATGTTCATGCATATATTTGTGTATGTATATTTGTCTATGTTGGTATGTATATGTATGTGTGTATTGTGCATATATGTGCATGTAGGTATTTATATGCGTGTAGAAGTGGATAGGTCTTTCTTCGTCAGTTTCCTGGCACTACCTTGCTGACGTGGGAAACAGCGATCAAGTATAATAAAGAAGAAAGAAAATGAGTTTTTATAATCAAGTATAATAAAGAAGAAAGAAAATGATTTTTTATAATCACCAATGTGAAACCTGAAATAAGTTGTAAAGGACATAATGGTACAGCTGCTCATACTTTTGTATCCCCTTAATACCTGCTGATTGTTGCACTTCTTATCTTGCAGCATAAGTTTTGTGTATACATATGTTCTTCTCTGCCCCATATGTTGCATGTGCCTTTGCCCTTGTACATGAGTTCATCTCACTTTTTTTTTGCATGCATCCATCATTGTTTACAGGGATAATTCATCTTCATAGTTTTCCTTGAGTTTTTCTATCAGACTTTTCATGTACTCGTTTTATTTCCCTGACATTATCCTTTTAACTTCTTACATTCCTGTTTCTACATAACCCACATTGTTTCTTCATCCATACTTCCCCAGATTAGCATTATCCTTTTATGAAGTTTCCTTTACACCATTTTTATTTGGCTAATTTACATTGGTTACTACTTTTACTATATTATTTGATTACTACTTGTACCATATCTTTTACCACTAATTATACCATCTTGCTTACAGGATTATGGTAGTCACTAATTGCTGCTGATTCTACATTGTGCTCTATTTTGTGACTAATTGGCATTTCTTTTGCTAGATCACCTCAACGGCAGCGACGGTCTCCCAGTAGGGAATCTCGCAAGTCACGGCGTAGGAGTCGCAGCCGCTCACGTTCCCGCAGCTGATTCTATGGTGGCATTTAATGAGGGGAGCCAATGACCTTGTGGAGGGTAACAGAGTGCAATGTCCATACTACTGAGGGCAGAGTAGCTCCAGGACAGTTTGCTCAGCATCATGGAAGCAAATATATAACCCAAGAAGCATCAGCTCTGCAGCTACAACAAGCCGGCCCTTCATCACTCCCAAGGTTACTGTTACGTCCGTCTCTGCTATCTCCCCTCCACCATCCACTTCCCCAGCTCCATCCTGCTGTCCTTCCCATATGCCCATTCTCTCCCCCTTACAGGTATCCCCACTCAGTGCTCTTCTGATATTAGGGTTAGCTCTCACTTTCTCTACTAGACCTTGCTGTTAACTGATCAAATGGAATTAGAAGTTTTAGGAGGATGTAGTCGAGGTCATTGTGATTTTCAGTAGTTGATTTCTTGTTTCATGAGCCAGTGTAGGGCATCTTTTCATTGGCTTGTTACCCTTGGGTAAGTATGTTTTATTCATTTTTACCTTTGATAAGTTGATAGGATAGTTTAGGGTAGATGATGCTTATTTTCATTTTATTTATGTATCAGAAGAGCATTGGGTGGTAAGGGAAGTGTTGAAAGCGTTATTGGTGAAGAGATCCACTGCGCTGTATGGGCGGGCAACTACGATGATTCTCCGAAGTATCGGCGGGAACTTCGATGACCATCTGTAGAGACCAGCGTATGTCTTATTGCTTCCTCATGGAATGCCTTTCCCCATGGAATGCCTTTCTTGAAAGCTGATCAGCTATGCACTGTAGCTTGAGATGCCAGAGCCTGTAGAAGATAGCATTCGTCTTCAACAGGCACACACAGTTGTGATTTTAACTGGACTGTACCTGCATCTGTGTTAAGAGTTGCATGTGCAACAATGTAGTGTTTCCAATTTAGTGCAATGCCACAGAAAGGACTGTAGCAGAACACTGAGAACCAATCCCGTGAAGTGTACGATAAAGCTGGAAATGTGATATACCTCCCCATCTAGACTTGTATATGCAAGTGATGTACACCTGAGGCAGAATAGAAGTGAAAAAGGCATGGTTTTCTAACTTTTCACTTAATTACTCTGCCTCATTCTGGTAGTAGAAACATATCCAAGAAGAGAAATGCCTTGTGCAAATATGAAAAGAACTAATGTAATGCAATGGATTACATTTTTTACTCATTTGTTCTCTGTACAGAGAACCTGTCATCCCTTTGAGTGTGAGGAGTACAAAATTTGTAAGTGATTATTTGTAAACCCCCCAGTCCCAAGAAAGTAAAATATTTTAAGGGAAGTATCTCGTGTTAAAGCCAGATTATTATCCTAGCTATGTAATTTATGTATGTATTATATGGTATGAATGAGCTTTCTTTTTTTTTTAGAGTATTTTGATGTTAAAATACTTCAGTGAGTTTATGCACTAGGTTTTTATAATTGGTGATAAAAAGATTATTTCTGCTGTTGAAATGACTGATTGTTTATAAATGAAGGTCAATAAAACTACACCCTTAAAACAGTTTTTTTGTTGAAAAATATTTCATCATTGCAAAAATGGATTAGTTTTCCAGGTTTTCAATTCCAACTCTACAAGATGAGTTTGTGGATTGAATTGCAAATGCTGGGGAAGAGTGGTTTAGACCATCAAATTTTCTTGGTCATTTAACTTTTAGCACTAATGCTAAGAAGCAGCACTGGAGTTCACTAGTTATGGAGACTTTTGCCATGGACACTTCCTTGAGGGAGTTCCTGGAGAGAACAGGCGTAGGAGTGACTGCGAAGGTCAGATGTGAAAATGAAAAACATACCTGCATCCATCAATTAAGTGATTAACATGATGACTTGCATGGCAAGCAGCAGGAATCATCATATGAGTACTACATTTTGTGGGCTATTTTGAACAACCCAAAAACATTGTGACATTTGTATGGCTGGTAAATGTCTCCTTATCAGTATTGGTGCTTATTTAGGGATGAGAAAGAGTTCTGCCCACTTACCTCCTCCATGCTGTAAAAGGCAACTAAGGGAAGGATTAGGGAACTGGAAATCTTTCCCTACTGTATTGCTTTAGAATAGGCATATGGACTGTAATTTATGTTCCGTAGACGAGGCGAGGATATTTGAACAAGCTTTTTTTATCTATATAAATCTGATGCCCATTCCCTCTTAACTCCTTCAAGGGGGTGACCATGATCTTCATAGCTGGTGAATTCCAGTGCCACTTCTAAGCCTCGCCCTTAACAGGTCACTGGCAGAGGGCAACCCTAGCCCTGTTTCCAGAGGCTCTTACATATTGTTCCTACCAGCTATTTCTACCTAATGTGTTTAACTAATGTTCCATGTTAATACCACTAGCAAATGCTTCTGCCTAATGTTCACACCTACTACTACTCCCTCATGTTCTTACCAACTACCATTTTGCCAAAAGGCAGTGCTAGCGCATAGTGCTTACTGCAGGAAAATCAAGATTTGCAAAGAAATAGTTGTGTGCGTTAATTGTTTTCAAGTGTTTGGTGTGAAAAGGAGAGCTTGAATGTTTGTTCTCCAGAATGCCAGCAGTCCATATGTGGTAAGGCAGAAACGACAAGCATCTAGGGTTTATCATAACAGAAACAGAGTTAAAGCTGATAATTACTTATGTGCCAATAATTAGCAGTTGATGTAGTAAGTAATTTTAAATGATCAGATTGTAATGATTTTTACACAGTTACATTTTGTTTTTGATGTCAAATTTTCTTAGTTTCCTTTGATGTAATCCAATTTTTGGCATATTATTTTCTAGCGCATTGCATTTCTAGCATCACCTTCACTTTCATCTTTCTCTTTTTCTTTTCTTTGTTTCATACATCTGTATTTTCCCATGTTGGTGAGATAGTGTCAGGAATAACACTCAAATCCATACATCTGCATTTTCCCATGTTAGTGAGATAGTGTCAGGAATAACACTCAAATCCATTTCCTAGGAGTCACACTCAAACCCATTTCCTAGGAGTCATAATGATGCATGTCTAAATTCAAATGAGTGAATTGCAATTGGTAATATGTTTTGTCACTAAAATAACAAAGAATAGTCCACAACAGTCAGTGGTGTATAAGAATAGCCTGGCTGATTCCACATACGAAATATAATCTATCATTTGTAGGTTCTACATATTTTAGTTTTATTTTTGCGTAATTGTAAAAGGAAGTAGTTTATATACATTTTAGGGTATCGAGAAAGAGAACAATAAATTAAGGAATGGAATTGGTTGAGAGTAAAAATTTACCTTTGAGTACTTAGCAAAAGGATTGTATTTTCATCAGTCATTGGCAGCCAAAAATAAAACGGGTCAAAGGTTACTGAAACAATAGTAGTGTTGTAAGTTTATTATCCTCAAATACAACTTTATTCAACAAACAACATCACGTGTAACATGTATTTAACGTATGCTAAAGTCTCATTAAACACGACAATTGTGTAAAAAAGATTCTGTAATTATTTATACAACTTTGAGAGATTACACAGGATATCAAGTAATGGTCACAAACATTTTTACCCTTGATTATAGTTAGTCTCATTACTTGGCACAATATGCGCTATGTATCCTTAAGACTAATGTGTAAGTGGATGTAACAGCTCAGCTAATCCACCGGAACTACGGCCAACCAACCATACCAAGTCACCACCTGCAAATTGAATATAAAGATGAGCTTAGGGTCTTCCAGCTACATGTAAGACACACAAAAGTAAGATTAGAGTTCCTTACCTACAAGGAATGACAAGTAAGAAAAGGGTCTCGCTTACAAGTAAGACATAAATGTAAGATTAGGGTCTCATCTACGGGTAAGACAAAAGTAAGATTAAGAGTTCGTCATACAGGTAAGCTTCGACCCTATCAGCAACAGATAGACAAATTAAAATTTAAGGTCTCATCACTTACGGGTGAGACTTTAGGGTAAGCTTACAGTTTAATACCTACAGGTAAAACACAAGATGAAGCAAAGGTAATGTTAGGGTCTAACACCTAAAGATAGAGACAAAGGTAAGCCTAAGGTCACATATCATCTACAGGTGAGATATAACAGTTGGCTTTTATCACCTACGTGGAAGACAAAGGTAAGCTTAGGGTCTGTAATCACGTACAGGTGAGATCTCAAGGGTTGCCTAGGATGTATCCGACAAGTAAGACGAAAGTACGCTTAGGTACTCACAACTGTATCAAAAGGAAATAAGAGATTGGTAAGGTTAAAAGGTAAGCTTCCGTTCTCATTATCATATACAGTCAAGAAACAATGATATATGCGGTATATAAAGTTATGCTTCTGTTCTATACCATATGCAGGCGGGATATTAGCTTTAAGCTCATGTTCTCATGTTCTCACTACCACCAAAGCAACAGGTGACTATAATTTTTAGGTACAGCTAACACACACGCCGTTTTACACTATACACAGCTGCCTGCCCCATTGAACATTCTTTACATTCCTCATTAGGAAAGGTCTGCACTACCATACTGATAACTTGTTTCTTTACAGTTATATATGTACTAATAAACAGACAGAAAACAGCTGGTAAGCATCAAACAGGTTTTGGAAGCCCAGTGAAACTAAGCAGGGCAAGATTTTTTTTTTTTTTTCGTTAATCTGAAAACCTTGAAATGAGAAACAAATAAAGAGATGGCACAGTTACGGCAAGAGATGTAGCCGTGGGATTAGATGGAGCATTATTTGAATAAGACGGAAATAGGGTACCAGAAAGAGCGGTTTTATCCACTGAAGAGTCTCCTATAAATAGATAAAGTCGGATGATACTGGGCACTTGAAGTAAAGAAGTTAATGGAATTACCTTGTTAAAAGAAACAAATTTATGTTTAAAAACACGTAAAAACGGGAATTTCTTTTTATCAAGGCGTATCAATAACGAAGGAGTGAGTTACCGTTGTATAGATTACTGTTCTCGCAACTGAGGAAGTTCCAGCTAATATTACTCGGTCCTTCTTAATTAACTACTCGAGTCTCACCTCAAAACCCACTTGCTCAGCGCAATATAAGTATGTTTTCTTTTCCTCTATAGATACAACTGATGTCTACTCACGAGAGTTGGTTGCTTGTATGTCCTCGCCATTAGTTGAACCACGTAACACTCGGCAAGCCATCGCGTCACATAAATACTGAAGCCGTTGACAACTCAAGGATGGACCTTTGAGATTTCTGTTTCTTTCCTACACCGCTAAACTTTGGAATTCTCTGCATTCTCATGTCCTTAACGACTACGAACTATCCTCTTTACATAAGACAAATTTACCACGCTTTCAGAAAGACTGAGGGCTTTTATACATATATTTTTTCCCATTTCTTTTGGTTCTTTACGTATTCACTGAAAGCCTGGCTTTGGTTAGGTTTTGTTGTCCGCGAGTGAAGCCATGTTTCTCCCCAGCAAAAAGCATTAGGATGCCTTACATAATTTTACTCCTTTATATACTTGACTGCACAAATAAACATTATAAAGGCGATCAAAAAAACTGCCTTACTTTCCTACGTTTGTGGCCAACTCCATTTTATAGTCCTTTAACCTTCTGTAACTTAGGGCATTAATTTTTTTCCTAATACACATCTGTTATTTCAGCCTCTCATTCCTCGAGTCAGCCTTTCTATGTCTTCTGCAACAACTCAAAACGTCCTAACAAGCGTTATTTTATCTGCCATTCTCCTCTACATCTACTCAAACACTGACGCTACAAAATACCACTTATGCCACACGTCCTTGATCCAATCTTGGTCACCTGTCACACACACGAGCCTACCTTTCAGCCTAGTCCTTTTTTCGGTGTGACTCTGCCCAGTCTTTGACCTTCTCCCACAGTTTGGAAGGCTCGTCAACACGGGGGACATCGTAGTTTTGGGTGATGTAGATACCAGCGTAGACGCCCGCCCCGAACGTCAGCTGTAAAGACACAGGACACGAATGTAGACACTGACCCACAGCAGTACAGTTGACAATGTAAAAAATACTGAACTCCCTTCGAGACAGTGATGAGAAATTGAGTTTTAATGGAAAGGTCATTGTAGTTATGGATAAAGTACTGTAGCTTGTAGTTCATGGATAAAGTTTAATAGCTAGAAGTTCATGGATAAAGTATAATACCTAATAGTTCATGGATAAAGTGCTTTAGCTAAGTAGTTCATGGATAAAGTTTAATAGCTAGAAGTTCATGGATAAAGTATAATACCTTGAAGTTCATGGATAAAGTGATATAGCTAAGTGGTTCATGGATTAAGTACTACAGCTATTTTTTTTTATAATAGTTCAATAAAGTATTATAGCCACTAATCTATGGTTATAGTATCAGAACCAGTAGTGTAATGGATAACTTTCATTCTAGCCACTAACCATATCATGTAGATTATAATGGGTGGTAAAATACAGATTTCCCCTACCGTCAGTGTTACCAGATCCTGTACAGTGAAACCTATAAATCATCTGGGAATAAGCTGAAATATGACCAAGACTTTTAGTGTCTTCTATAAGATGGGATGTCTCGAAACACTCCTCTCGTACACCACAGTACAATAAGCTAAGGGAAAGAACACGTGTTCGAGCTTATAATTAAAAACTTACGATTTCATTTTTTGCCGCAAAAATGTTAACATATGCCGTGGGAGGTGGTGTGAAAAGGATACAGTGGCCAGACGAAATTACTCGACACCTGCAACATTGCGGGGTGGGGTTCGCTTGACTCACTGGATTTGCCAGATGTCACTAGAACCATTAGCGGCGAGCTTCTTCTTGCGTTCATTTTTCTCGCCTACGAACAGACATACTTGTTATTTTCTTAGTTATGATAATACAAGCGAAATTTAAATTATATTTCTTGGGAAGTAATTGCCAGCTGATTGTGGTTGTGGGTTTGTGGTGAACCGTAACACGCATGTGCACTAAATCGGGTTACTATTCCGACCGGATTCATCAGGCGCGACATGTTACCTCCGTAGCGAGACCCGTCTTCGGAAAGAATGTTGCAACTGCGTGGTTCCACCAGGCTCATGGTGAGAAGCGGAGGAGGACAAAGCTTTTATAGTATCTGATTTTATAATCGCCTGTCCACTGGGGTCTAACGAAGACCATTTGTAAACTCTGTAGGATCTTTATGTTACAGCCCAAAAGATAAATATGTCCGGCATCCTAAATTGCTCGCGCCCTTACCAGTGAAAACTAATTTGGTCCAACGTTGCACTTGACGACCGAGTCGTTCAAGGCTAACCTTATTCCGTCGCACACATCAATATAGCCATTTTTAAACTAAGAGTTATGAGATATAAATCTATCGACTTGGATCGACATTGTATATGACAAGAGAGAGAGAGGGTCTGGTTAAAGGAAGCCGTTCTTCGTCTGTTTCTGGGGCTACCTCGCTAACAGAGGAAAAGGGCGAGCAAGTATACGCTTGGACGCAGAAAGCCTGAAGGAAGTGAAGCGTTTTACATTCGTGGGTGTGTGGATGCGGCAGCGGATGGAACCATGGGAGCAGAAGTAAGCCACAGGATAGGCGAGGGGAGCTAAGGTCCTGAGTATGTGGGAAGAGAGGTCACTCTCTGTTAGGGCAGGGATGGATATGTTTAATGTCGTCAAAGTAAGCACAAGTAATAATACCTGGGACCTGGTGTATAGCACCCACAGAGATCAGATACATTCCTGCCTGGAAGTTGGCCACCAGCTATGAAGTTGTCAGCTCTGAACTCAGCACCAGATATCCCTACAGATGAAAATATGATAGAAAAAAATGTAAAAAAAAACAAATTTTAATAATATACGCCATGACAGTAATGTATCCTGGATACAAATTCTACGTGTGGAGACAGTTGAAGACGTGGATGAATTTCAAATATAAATATTTAAGAAACAACGTCCCAAATGGGGGAAAAAAATAAGAAATGCCTATATCAGACGAAGAATTTCTGACACCGCGAAAGACCGCCATGTTTATGTTAACGAGAGAGTCAAAATAGCTGCGCCAGATAAATGATGAAATAAAAAGTGCAGGAACGGTCACAACCCGAAGGAATTTTCGCAAATATGTGAAAAACAGAAAAGTTGAAGGATATCATCACTAGGTTAAAAGATGAAAAGAGCGACCTCGTTTGCGAGGACAAAGGGAAGGTAGCTGTAATATATTGTACAGTGGAAGACGTGAGAAATGTGCCAGAACTGCACCACTTTTTCCTAGGTGCAGATGAAAATGGCATCAGAGGAACTTAGAATTGGGAGAACTTATATATGGCATCAGAGGAACTTAGAATTGGGAGAACTTAAATTCCCAGTCGTTCTACAGGCCCAGATGACCTATCGCTTCGGGTTCAGATAATTAGGTCATTATATAACTACTGTATTCCTCATGACACTATTCAGTACATCATTGGAATATTTTCCAAGACTCAGAACTGGTGACCGTCATTCACAGTGTTTGAAAATGTGGTCAAGAAAACTGGCGAATCAGTGTGCAAACTGAAAAAGAAAGAAACGTTTTTTATAAGTGTATCAGTCCATGTTTCACTTTAATATCTTGGTTATGCGTTTACGATGTGTCAATGAGTTCAGAGGCTTTTAAGTACCCTTAACACGTAATAAAGTATTGAAACTGAAGAAAAATAACCACAATTTTCAAGAAAACAAATAAAAGTGAATACACGAGGCTATAAAGACCTGTAGAAAGAGAAAGAAAAGAATTTTGAGCTATGAGTAACGATCTAAAAAGCAATTTCTCAGAGCATAATGCAGCTAGCGCTCAGAAAGCGAACAATGTTAGGGCATTCGTTATAAGAAACTGACATTCAGATGACATACTGACTCTCTGTGACTGACGAGTAATTCCGCTGACCTGCACTTCCATATATTCAATGTATGTATGTGTCTTGGTGAAGTGCCTGAGGATTGGCGAAATGCATGTATAGTGCCACTGTACAAAGGTAAAGGGGATAAATGTGAGCTTTCAAATTATAGAGGTATAAGTTTGTTGAGTATTCCTGGAAAATTGTATGGGAGGGTATTGACTGAGAGAGTGAAGGCATGTAC
>JAYMFT010234279.1:0-11143 GCA_038088735.1 Panulirus argus | reverse complement strand
GCCTGGCTCCTTCTTCTGTTTCCCTTTTTAGAAATTGAAAATACAAGAAGGGGAGGGTTTCCAGCCCCCCGCTCCCGTCCCTTTTAGTCACCTTCTTCGACACGCATATCTTATTATCACTCAGAAATTAGATAAATGATGCGAAACTGACAATTCTCTTACAGAACCAAGTAATATGTATTGCCTAAACTATATTTTTTCCTGTACGTCTTAGTGTACGAAATTCTGTAAACAATAAAGAGAGAGCCTGACATTATGTTCCTCTTGGGTGTTGCCACTCTCACATGCCATGCGCATGGCAAATAGCGGCTGAAACAAAGTCAGAAATTTGACCGGATTTACAGCGTTGTTTCACTACGGTCGTGAAACAATCTTGCAAGCAGACTCAGTGTGCTGCAAAACGTTTTTATGAAAATTTCGCGTTTTATTACGAAGTAACCAAGAGAGCTAACATAAGTCAGTAGACACGCACAGCAAGAAACGGTACATGGAACCGGTTGAAGGAACTGTTAACATCAGACATAACTAGTAAACCAATCACAAGCCTGTGATCATTGGCATGAAATAAATCATGTGTCTGCATTCACCAGCCGAAAGATATTGTTTATGTAACGACATAGATTAAGATTGTACCCTACTCGTCTGAATGCAATAATTATTTCGAACGGGTGTCTGACTTCGGAGTGCATCAGGTAGATTTTCTGATCAAAAAATTCCTTTTTGTTACATCACGTTATTGTTTTTATGATAAATCTGAATATATGCTTTAAATGAAATATCATTCCAAAAACTATCTTGAAATATTCATATATAATTTCCCCAAACCTATCAAATGCGTTCGAACGCTCGTTCCTTTGACGAGACAGCAAAACCTTCCAACCTGGTGAACATGTTAAGAACATTTATTGTTAACTATATTTTAGTAAAGGTCATATATTTTTAAGTTATTTACGAAATCAAATATTTGATTATATTGATAGTTGTCATTAATCATAAATTTCGTTTAGAACTATTCTACATACATTCAAAAAAGTGGATATTAAGTAAACTTGAATTGTGTATTGTTGTCTTTAGTGCCACGTCTCGCTTGACGGAGAAAGGTCGTTGTTGAGCTTAACTCTACATTTCAGCGATGGATTGTCACTCCCTTGGAAATATGAAACATATAGTGATTCGAGTGGTTATTCCTCTCACATTAGTGATATGTATACTTTTTTCACTTCCATTAGTCTGTGGCCACGGACATAGTCACGACCATCACGGACACAGTCATGACCATCATGGGCACAGTCACGGTGATAACCATGAGGAATTACACCCTGAGGAGCCTCCTGCCTACAAATGGAGTAAACAGGCAAACGAGCCGTATCAGTACGACGCAGGACATGGGGAGGAAACTTTAGCCCATGCACGGACTAAGGAATTAAATGAGGCTGCTAGAGCTACCTCAGCTCCTGGCGTCGGGGAAGGGCATGACCGTCACGAAGGAGGTGCCCCTTTTAATGTCAAGACACCAAGGTCCAGTATTTGGCTGGAGGCAGTTGCTGCCACGTTAGTTATTAGTATTGCTCCTTATTTAATTCTTTTCTTTATTCCTGTAACGAATAGTAAAGAGCATGAGCCCTACTTGAAAGTACTTCTTGCCTTTGCCTCCGGAGGTTTACTTGGAGATGCATTCTTACACTTGATTCCTCATGCCCTTATAGCCCAGGCAGCAGCCGGTGATGACCACCACTCTCATTCTCACTCACATTCTCATGAGACCAGTGGTGAAGCTGGTCATGGCCATGACATGAGTATTGGATTAGCAGTTTTGGGTGGCATCATTGCATTCCTTGTTGTTGAGAAATTTGTGCGAATATTTAAAGGGAGTCACTCTCACTCTCATGGTGTGCCGATAACCCAAGAGAATAAGTCCAAGACTAATGGTGGAGAGAAAACTGAGAAGAAACAAACAGAGGGCGATAAAAAGAATTCCAAAATTGTTGCTAGAGAAAGTGAAGGTAAGAAAGAGTAAATTGTAGATCTGTGGTGAGGTGTCTAGTCTGATGTGAATATTGATTAGACACCATATTTCATTGGAGTCAATTTTATGGTATAGAATTTTCTTTTTTAAACTTGTGTCTTACAATGCTTTGTTTACAATTTAGTGAGACCCTAAAGAAGGAAATATGAAGAAGAGAAAGAAAATGATGATACTGAGTTTTCGCTGAAAGTCCAGCATGACGACACTTCATTTTGTTCCACTTGTGCCTTGTAATTTGTGATGGCATGAGGTGATGGTGTAGTAGTTTCTTTTTATAGTCAGATAAGATGCAGGCAATGGTTAGCAAGAGGTGGGGGGACCAATTTGTTTCGTTCCTCTTGACAACTGGTGTAAGTGGAACAAGGATAATCTTGCATGTACTCTCCTGTACCTTTTCTTCTGGCCTGATATTTGATAGATAGGGAGGAATACCAGATGGGGGAGGCAAAGATGAATTTGGGAAGAATGGGTGTTGTGTATAGTACCTTGAGCATAGACAACAAAGTCACAGTTGTCTCTTCAAAGAATATAGGCAGCTGGATTCCATGTACTGTGCATGTAAACTGGAAATGCCAAAGGAGTAGTTTTGTTTCGTACATTTTGTTTGAAAGATATCTTATTTTTAGGAAGTTTTAATTTTTAAAGTGACTATATATAGTGTGATGTATTATTTTGCAGGTGATATAAAGGTGGCTGGATACCTCAATTTGGCTGCTGACTTCACTCACAACTTAACAGATGGACTTGCGATTGGTGCTTCGTTCCTGGCTGGCAAGAGTGTGGGAATAGTTACCACAATCACCATCTTTCTCCATGAAATTCCACATGAAATTGGAGACTTTGCTATACTTCTGCAGTCTGGATGTAGCCGAAGAAAGGTAAGGGAATTAACTAATCATATCTTTGTACTTTGGTGAGGAGCAGAAGGTGCATATTGTTATGCTGTAATCTATTTTCCCAAAATTTAAATGCATAATTATATATGCACTGTTAAAGTTGACAAAATTGATATTTTATAACATTTTGGGTTAATTCATCATTGGTAAGGACTGGGCTGTGGGGAATTTCTCTTGCTTTGACTTAACTCTGACAGCATTATCTACATTTCAGGCCATGATGCTGCAACTGATAACAGCTGTTGGTGCCTTAACAGGGACCATGATTTCACTCTTGGCTGAGGGAGCAGGTAAAGTTTTCTGTTTTGTCAGGACCACATTGGTTAGGTAGACACATAACTGTGAACTTTATTTTAAAGAGCTAATTCCATAGCAGAGCTGATTCTGCAGTGTGTTACTGAGCATATTGTGCTTATTCAGTCATTGTCCTTGTCCTCAAGTAGCACAGTTCTTGAAAAGGGTTTTCTCTCATTCAGAAATAAATTGAATAATGGTATTACTCGTGGAAATAGTATATATTGATTAGGAACTGATACTACTGTGCATATAGTAGTGCTAAGAATTTTTTTATTAATATGAGACTTTCTAAGCCTAACAAGTGAATTGAAGCTTCAGTAGCTTATCATATGAAGTGTGTCAGGGGTTCTGGCTGTGCAAGTGAACTGTAATTATGAGATGATGTGGGAAATGTGAGGGTTGTTACAATGCAGTCTGCATTATCAGCCAGCAGCATGGTTCATCTAAAAAGGTTAATGGATTTTTTAAAAGAAGCCAAATTGTATAATTTTATATTAGCGATCTTAAGTTTTTACACATCTTTTTCATGCTTAGAAACACCAAATAGACAGTAGATTCTAGTGCTTTACAAATTCCACAAAATCAGATCAAATCCCCCATCTCTCTTTTTTGAGAAATTAACTGCATACTTATGAGCAGTCAGTTAATGGATTTGAGTGAGAAGTTGCTCTGTCTTTCCTTAACTGCAGTGACATTATAATGCTGTGTGGTCATTGAATCTTGAGAACAGTCTGCTAGCCTCATATATATTATAATGATTGAAGAAGCTGAATTCTCATGAGTACACTTAGTTTTTAGGATGAAGCAATGTTTTAACCACAGTCTGAGCTAGGGCTTTCTGAAATGCACTTAGGGCTATATCTACATTTGAAAAATGTTTTTTCTATGTCTTTCTATATCTCTGATGCCTGTTCCCTATGCAAACTTCTAACATGGGGGTGCCCATGGCAAAAATGTCTCCACTTATCGCTGTCCTAATGCACCTTCCTCCTTTACACCATTCCATACACTCTTCCCGATTTCTCTCCCTCCCGTACTCTTCAGCTCTGTCTCAGTTTCACAGGTAGTCACATCAACTCTTTAATCGCACTATCATACACTCTTCTTGTAAAATCCTTGTATTGCATTCTTTCCAGAGCACCTCAAAGTATTACGTTTGACTCAATCTGCCACTCCACAATTCACTCCCTTTGCACTCCCTACCATACCAGATCTCTCATACACCCCTTCATTACTTTATTCATTCCATTTAGTCATACCACATGCTCCTCTCAAAACTTATTTCCTCAGCCTAGATTCTTGACCACTGTGACTCATCCCATGACCATGATTCAGTTGCTTAGACCAGGTTTGGGAGGACTGTGCTGTCCCTACATCCTTTCTTCATTTCCATTTGTACACCTTTACTTTTCATTAATCTGTTACAAAACCCAATGACTCTTCTACCCTGTACTGCTTTCTCCTTCCATATTACCAAACATACCTGAGATAGCTCCTAAGTACTTAAAATCTGTCACATCTAGGCTTTTCCCATACATATCTGTAACACAGTTTAGTACACTTTCTTTTCTCACTCTGTAGGGCTTTGTAAAATCAAAACTTTCATTCCATTTCCTTTCAGCACTTTTACTTTATTTTTACTTGCATTTACCTTCAATTGCCTGCACTTAGACACATCATAAAACACACTTACAACCTTCTGCAACTCCTCTCCTGTTTCAGCAAACAACACAGTATCATCCACAAACAGGCTTGTCACTTTTTGTCTTTCAGGATAATTATTTCCTCTTAGTACTGTTGTATACTGTGCAGTAAGCTGAATTTTAACTTTGCCATCATAGGGTTTCTTAGAAGCAGCTATTGAAGAATGTTACTTAGTCATTGATGGGAGATTGCAAGTGTTTTAGAAAAATACCATTTACAAGTTTTGGCAGCTTTTATTGGTTTCTTAGTTTATGTTAGATTTAAAGGAAGAAAAATTTATATTTCAGTAATACACATGAATGTGTAAGATGAGATATTTATATTGTATCTTTCATACTTGTTCCCTATTTCCTGCATCAGCAATTTAACTTCAGAAACAGACTAATGTACCTTAGGGGAAGAATCCTCACTTGCCTCCTTTCTTTGGAAAGTAAATACAGAATTTCCAGCCACTTGCTCTCACTCATTTTAGTTGCCTTCTACAGCTTGCAGGAGATATGTGGGTGATATTCTTTTATCTATTTTGAACAAAGTTATCTGAGATGGTAATTATTTTTCTTTTTGCTTCACAGATGAATCTGCCATAGCAAGGATTCTCCCATTTACTGCTGGAGGTTTCATTTATATTGCAACTGTGTCAGTCATTCCAGAGCTGCTTGAAAATACTCGATTTTGGCAGTCGGTATTTGAAGTAGTGGCCCTCCTGAGCGGGGTAGCTCTTATGATGGCTATCGCCCAGTTTGAAGAGATGGGTCATGAGCATTAACAGAAGTGTGGCTATTGAATAAACATTTGGTGAATTTGTAATATTAGTGGTTGTACTTTTTATTCATTGTGCTTTGATTTTGTTGCATATTTTAAGTAATTTTGTGGAAGAGATCTGAAAATGTTTCCACAATTTTTGTTGGCATAATATGTATATTTCCAAGTATTTGAACTACTGTTGACAAGAAATCTGTGATTTATATTCACAGTAAAACATAAAATGATGGTATACCGGGGTCGACGTGCTGTCAGTGGGCTGAACCAGGGCATATGAAGCATCTGGGGTAAACCACGGAAAGGTCTGTGGGGCCTGGATGTGGAAAGGGAGCTGTGGTTTTGGTACATTGCACATGACAGCCTGTGTATGGATTTGAGTGGATGTGGCCTTTCTTCGCCTGTTTCCTGGCATTTCCTTGCTGAGGCAGGGAGCGGCGATCAGTTGTGGGGGAAGAAGAGAATGTATATGCTATCATCTTTTCCTTTTCTATCATGCATTTTTGCCATTTCCTGTAGGACAGGGTGGCATCAGTAATGGAAGATAGCAAACAAGTGTGAATATGTACATGCACTCAGTCTCTAGCTGTCATGCATAATGCACCTAAACCACAGCACCCTATCCACATCCAGGCCCCACAGACCTTTCCATGGTTTACCCCAGATTTTTCACATGCCCTGGTTCAGTCCATTGACCCAAGTATACCACATCATTCTAATTCACTCTATTCCGTGCATGCCTTTTATCCTCCAGCATGTTCAGGCCCCGATCGCTCAAAATCTTTTTGACTTTATCCTTCTACCTCCAATTTGGTCTCCTGCTGCTCCTTGTTCCCTCCACCTCTGACACATATACCCTCTTTATCAACCTTTCCTCACTCATTTGTTCCATGTGTCCAAACCATTTCAACACATCCTCTTCTGCTCTTTGAACCGCACTCTTTTATTACCACACATCTCTCTTACCCATGCATTACTTAACCGATCACTGTTTCCTGTGTTAGCGAGGTAGCAAAGCCCCATGGACCTTTCCATGTTTTTGTGGCCACTTGTACCATGGTTCAGCCCATCAATAGCACAACGGCTCCTGTTTACTATGTTACTCCATTTCTCTCTAACCCACGCATGCCTCTCACCATTGCATGTTCAAGTCACAATAACTCAAGCATTTTTCATGCAATCCTTTCATCTTCTTGGTCTCCCCTGCACCCTGCTCTTATCACTTGTGACACATGTATTTTCGTAGGCAGTTTCTCTTCACACATCCTTTCCATATACCCAAACCATTTCAAGGCCATAACATGAAGTTGAACAGGAAACTTGTTGGAAAATATCTAAAGAAATATATATATATATATATATAGAAAGTGATTGATGGTTAAATGGAATAAGCTGTATTGAAGCATGCAGAAGTTTAAAAAATTTTATGATAGAGAAAGTTGAAGAAGTAGGGGCTCCAATGAGTGTTAAAATTCTTCCCCTTACAGTAAAATAGGTAATTACATACACAGTAAACTGTTCAATTGTACGTTAGTCCAAAATTAGAACACATTACACTTTCCATGTTTAGTCAGTGGACTTAAAGAAGCACAAAATATTCTTAAAAAAGATCCACAGGAGGGCAACAGAGATGGTATAGTACCAGAATTAAGACACCTTTGTTACATTAAGAAGTGAGTCCATAGATTTGTCCACCATGCTGTAGAGAAGACTAAGGGGCAGCTTGATTGCAATCTTTTAAGTTTTTTAACCATTTTGATGATGCTTGTAATGAACTTAGTAATGAAATTATGAATTTTGGGAGCATACCATTTAAAAAGCTGCATGGTAGTAGAGAAAGCTTTAGAGAGGGGGCCTTGTGAGTGTAACACTTCTTCCCCATACTGTACAAATAGTTAAGTACACAGTTAAACATACAGTTTATGATCAGGTGATATTGCAAATCTACTTAGTGCACATAACAATTTACTGAGACCATATACTCCAAAAGCTATTTATTTCATTTATATTGATATTTAATATTTCTTGGTAAGTTATTTTTTTTTTTTTTTTTGGGGGGGCAATGTAGTAATAAAATTTACATGCTTTATATTAGAGAAGATAGTGAATGAAGCCAGGCATGAAAATTGAGCTTTTGGGTGAAACTTGGAATTAAATGTTAAGTTCATGTATTTGTGGTGGGTGCTTTTGATTATATGGAGATAATCAAACACCTGCAGCAGTATTGATGATGGGAATAAAGGGACTTCATTGAAAATGTTCTTTCTATAAACTAGAGAGCTTTGATGGATGTGACTGTGGGTGTCTCATGCTTGTGTGTTGACTACTTAAATAGCATTGGTGAAATAACACACATTTCTTTCACCTTGACATAAAAAAACTCATTCATTCTGTCTTGCTTCTTATGACAATGTTAACTTAGGTAGTATGTCTGTATTGAATAAAGCATCTTACCATCTACTTAGATAAGTGTCCTCATATTTGTAGCCATATTATATTTCATTTGTATTTGATGACTGACTATTTGTATGTATTCATGATTGTTGCAAATGCCATTATCTGTTAGTCGTGCTTGATTCAAAACCAGTGAATGATGCATTTACCCATGCACTTTCTGTCACTAGCAGTATTGAGATAGGTTTTTGCAACATATACTTAGCTCTTTTTCCATGGATTTTGACATCATAATCCAAATCTATATTTAAACTTGTGTACTTGTTTGCAACTTAGGTAATATAAAATGGCTACACATTACAAGTTAAGTCCCTTTTTTGTATCCATTGGGTTGCAGATAAATATAATAAGGTTGGCACCATACTCACACCCATATCAACATACAGAGTGTGTGTTGAGGATAAGTGAATACTGCTTTGGCTCATAACTAAATATACCAGCTATCTATCATCTTATTATATCTGCCCCAAATATATAAAAATTCTTAATTTTTCTGACCTATTCTAACTTTTGGTTGACCTAAACTCGACTCATAATTGCTGCCTTCAGTATCCAAAGCAACGTGTGCATAATTCATGGCACCGAAATCATTGATAATTCCTAGGTATTCTTAGCCTCAGTGTTGAATTGTAAAATTAGATAATGTTCTCAGACAGCACAGTTTTCGAGGACAAGATGAAAAGGTTTTTAATTCTAGTACAGAAAAGATTTTCTTAGGGAACAATATTGTTTTAAAAACTATTCTGTACAGTAATGTGGCTGCAGTTTCTCACTGATATTTAACATTTGCAAGATGTTTTAATCTGTAAGTGAAAAGTATCTTGCAGCATACATAAGATACACAGCTGTGCTCAGTCAACTAATTGTTTGATTATTGGGAATACAAAAATATAACCTTGAAATTGTAGGCAATATTTTGTTTGTAATTTGAGGTTAAGATAAAATCCTATATATTGTACATCTTGTAGGGCGAATTAATGGATTTTTTTCCACAGCATAACATGGTGTTTTCTTCGTGTACAATCAGAGCAGGTGGACGTGGTGTGCCTGTTTTGTATTTTTTTTCTATCCACTCCTTTGATAAGTCTGTTTAGTTTAATTTTAAGAGATAATGGCATCATTGTTCCTTTAGAGGAATGCTTTGAAGTACTGTTTCTCAGTCAGTATGATATTATACCTCCCAGAAATTTTGGAAAATATTACTCAACATTGTCGCTAACATTCCATACATCTGTTGTACATATGGTAGTTTTACACAGAGTTATTGACTTACAAAGTCTGTTTTTGATGAGTATTGTCAGTATACTAGCAGGTATCCATAGCTTTTAACATCATATTTTGATGTTTGTTGGAACTTTAATTTTATTTTACATAATTGTTAGTATATATATTTTGGGTGTCATTTAGGTTCTTTTAATAGTGATCTAAAGCACTGTATCCTTGAGTTATCAGATTAAGTATTGCTTTCTGATTAGTGTATGTAATAACTCTGTAAGGATAGATCACCAGTTGAATTACTTGATATTTTAATGATCTTTTTTGAGTGTATGGATGGTTTATGAAAATATCTATTTTTCATACTTTTCAGGAAACCTTAATAGTAGTGAGGTAATTCACCGTGTAGAATCTCAAAATATTCAAAATATGATGCCGAGGAATGCTACATGGTTTAGGGAAGACTAGATTCATCTTTGTAACAATGTCATTGTCAGTTGCTATGTGTGTTTTCTTTTCTCATTTCTCCTTATGAAAAAGATTTTTTATGAGTATCTGTATCTTTTAGCAGTAATTTTGTAAACTGAAGATTTCTTTAACAGAGCTTTAATGACACAATATAAATTATATTGTTTGTTCTTAGCCCATACAGTGTTGCACAGAATTTTAGAATGTTTTGTATGTGGTATGGGTAGCATATTTATATAGGTTTATAAAAATAGTGAAAATGAAATTAATTATGTCAAAATATACTGAATTTAACCAGTTATTAGATGCAAGCCTTTATTTTTATAATGCAGGGGTTAATGTGAATATAGCACTAAACATAAACTTCTAGGATTATTGTTGAAATGTACATTGTACGAAATAAAACATAATTGGTATATATTACCCAATGTAATGACTTTTTTTTCTTCATAAGGCCTTTAGACTGATGTGAAAAGGGGAATCAGAGAAAAACTTCAGGATCTGATATAGGAATTTGAAAGCGTTCACAGAAAAAGTAAAGAGTAAAAGCAAAAAGACTGTTGAGTTTGAGAGTTTAGAGCTGCACTGTGAAGTGGATACATTACAAGTTGAAATTTTTATTCCATTTACATGATATAGCTCCCACTACTCAACATCACGCTGTGGGCCATTTCCTTATGCCTCATTAATACTCTCATCTTGGTGACTACTTTTATTTCCCTGAACTTTAGAAATTTATCATGACTACCTTTAATTATACTACATGTTGCATTCACCTATTCCATGTTTTCTTTTTCAGATGCACATCACCAGAGCTTGTAACTTTGCATTGGTTTAGATTCCATCTTGCCTTATAGTTTCCTGTGCAGTTAACTTCTTATTGTAAACTTTCTCAAAAGCTTTCCATTTATACTCATATTTCACGGTGCGTTTAACATAGAAGGATATGGCAAAGATGGGTGTGCTTGAAGTAAAGTATTTCTAATAGTGTATGGATCTGCCTTGGGCCTGCTTTAAATAATAATATAATACTTGATTGCTGTTTCCCGCATTAGCGAGGTTGCACCAGGAAACAGACAAAGAAAGATCCATTCACTCACATACACATATATACATACACACACATATATGCACAATACATACCAATATATACTTATACATTTACATGCATATACATATGTACATATATATACATATTTATTTATTATACTTGATCACTGTTTCCCGTGTCAGCGAGGTAGTGCCAGGAAATAGACGAAGAAAGACCCATCCCCCCACATACACACATATATACATACATGCACATATATGCACAGTACATATA
>JAYMFT010234268.1:0-11144 GCA_038088735.1 Panulirus argus | reverse complement strand
CTGGCGCTACCTCGCTGACGCGGGAAACAGCGATCAAGTATAATAAATAAATAAATAAATATATATATATATATATGTGTGTGTGTGTGTGTATGTGAGTGAATGGATGTTTCTTTGTCTGTTTCCTGGTGCTACCTCGCTACTGCAGGAAACAGCGGTCAAGTATAATAAAGAAAATAGAATAGAATTGAAGAAAAGAAAGACCACAGTTATTGTTGAACTGGAACCATAGCAATTAAGATATGTGAACCATAAAAAAGATGGTTGTGAAAAAAATTAGTGATAGAAAGTATACTGATTAGAAAGACGATGCAATATTTGGAATGATTCATGTTTACAACAAATGAAATATACATCATGTTGCTTTGCTTACAAGATCCACCTCATTCCTTGTTTCCATGCAGCACATCACTCACTTACAGCCCACACCATCATGATATTATTGTTTTAAGCTTCAACATACAGTGCCTTTTTTAAAGTTAGTCATATTAAATTATTTTTGCCTGCTGTATTTCATTTTATTATCATTTATTTAATGACAATTTTTTGTGATTAACTGCCTTGCCTGTTTTAATGAAATAGCAAAACGAAAAAAAGTTAATGATGGCCTTATTAGCAAAATGAAAAAAAATTAATGATGGCCTTATTTGCACACACCTACTCTCTAGCTTTCTTGTATGATGTAAAACCAGAGCTGTCTACCAAGTGTATGCTTATGTAATTTAGACGTTCACTTTTATCCCCCTTACTTCTATGTAAGAATACTGTGCATGCATTCGTCCATTCCTCAGGAACTTCATGTTGTGCCATAGATACTTTGAAAAGCTTGATAACCAATCATTAACACTGTCACCTGCTTTCATGAGAGACTGAATTGCAGTCCAATCCACCTGTGCTTCTGTTCCATACTTCAAAGTTTATAAGGCTTTCTCTGCTATATTTCTTTTCACAAAACCATTTGCCATGACACTATCATTTCAATCCCACCTAAACTCAATTACTTCACCTCTATTTCACGTCTTCTTTGACTGCTATTGCTCCCCTTTTAAAGGGTTGTTTGTTGTTTCAATTTTTTCCCCTTGCTGTTTCCTACATTAGCAAGGTAGTGGCAGGAACAGATGAAGACGTGGCCTCATTCCCTCTCTTTCACACAATAGGTGTCATGTGTAATGCACCTAAACCACAACCTCCTATCCATTCTCCTTGACCCCTCCACTTTTGGTGCATATACCTTCTCTGTCAACCAATCCTCACTCATTCTCTCCAGATATCCGTATCATTTCAGCACTCCCTTATCAGCTCTCTCAGCCATGCCCTTCTTATACCATACCTCTCTTTTACCCTGTCTTATCTTACTTTATCAATCCTTCTCACAATATATCTTGTCCTCAAATGTTTTGTTTCCAACACGTTCATCGTCTTTCTTACAGTCTCATTTAGAGCCCATGCCTCGCATTCATAAAACACTGGTGTTACTACTTCAAACATGCCCATCATTTCTTTTAAAGATAGTGAATCCTCTTTTTACTTATTCCTCAATGCTCCCAGAATCTTTTATCCCCCCACCTCCACCCTACGATTTAGTTGTCTCCCAAGGGTCCATTCACTGCCATGTCCACTCCCAGGTATCTAAAGCACTTCATTTTCCCAAATTTTCTTCATTCAGACTCACTCTCCAAATGACCTATCTCTCACCACTGCTAAACCTAATAACCTTGCTTTTATTTGCATTTATTCATAGCTTTCTCCTCTCACACACTCTCCCAAACTTACAAACCAACTCCTGAAGTTTTTACTTGAATCTACCAGCAGTCTACCCCTCAACTCCCAAACCCCTCACCCCTAACAAACTGCAGAACCTTTTCCTCTCTCCAGGACATTGAGAGTCACCTCCCTGCTGCAGACCTACCTTCTCTTGGAGCCACTCACCCTCCAGGGCCTTATTTTAACTGAAATATTGTAACAATAAATAGTTTATGATCTTGGATAGAAGAAGCTATTATATGTAGATTTGATGATGTGATGATCATGAGTTTCAAATTCCTTTCCTACTTGACATTACGCACCCCTGCAGCAGACCCACCTTCTCTTGGAACTCATCAACTAGGGGCTTAATTTAACTTATTATATAATATTGTAAAAATGACTGGAGTCATGATCTCGGTCAGAAAACTATATATAAATTGATGTGATAATCATGAGTTTAAAAATACTTACCTGATACCAGCTGATACTAGATCTAGAATATTATTATCCATGTTTGCTGTATGTATAGGAAGGATTGTTATCTAATCTAGCCAATGTACTATTCTCATCTTTCCAAAGATGACCACCAGGCCTGATGAGAGGGGCACAGGGGGGGACTGACCTGGGGCTTGGGCTTTGTAGAGGGTGCTAGTCCTTTTCTTTCAGATCCTGTTTAATCCTGTTTTAAATTTATGTAAAGCCAAAACCCTTGTCATGCTGTGTTTATGAATTTGTGCAACCTTATGAGGGATCTTGTGTTTAGCAAGTTCTTAAAAGATTTAAAAAAAAGAGAAAGAAGGGCATTGAAACATTTTCGAGGAACTCATGCTTGCTCTTGATGCCCCTAATGATCATAGAATCAATGAATTATAAAAATCGATAACAACTCTTCCTGCATTCTTGTATATTTCATTTCTCTGTAAAGTAGACTTTCAGGTTCATGGCTTTGTTTAGGGTCTTTTTTTCACTATAAAGTTTACATCTGTTTCTCACTCATATTGTTTATATGAATATATGGAATCATAGGTTTGTTTCTGGCATTCATTTGTAACTACATGTAGATGTTTTTTATTTGCAATAGAGCAAAGCTTCCATTTTTACTTAGCCTATGTCAGGGGATTCTAACTACAGTTAGGTACTTCTTGTTTGCAGTAGAACATACATTTCATTTTTATTTAGCTTGTTCTTTGGAATTTTCTTTGTATGAGAAGGAGATGGTTTTCCTGTTTTCATCCATTAGATATAATCAGCTTATCTTCTATATAGACTTTATGCTATCAGTATGCGCACAGATTACTGTTTTGTTCTGGAAGGTGATCTTGATTTGATGTCTTTTGGCTGTACATGGGCTGAGAAATTTGATAAAGTATTTGTTCCGTAATAGATGTTATGATTTGATAGTATCTGTCATTTAAAGGTCATCTAGAGCATATAATGTTTTCAGGGTTTGATGCCCTGGAGTATGAGGAGCAAACTGATTATGAAATTATACAATCCACCAATGTAGACTTCAATGAAGCAATAGTGCGTGTAAACGTATTCAGAGAATATCGTCAGACTGTTCAGGTAAGTATTCAGAAAATAGCTTGACTTTACAGGGAATAAGATAAGTTTTTATAAAAGGAAAATTGAGGAAAACTTGAGATCTAGGTTTTAAACACACAAAGATCAGAACAGTAAACATGAATGTGATTGAGTTATTTTGATAGGAGGTAAATGGATGCAGAAAAGAGGTCTGTTTAACTGGTGAACATTTTGTAGACGAATCTAAGTGAATATTTGTGACAAAGAAGTATGTAAGCAGTAGAGAGAATACGGTAATGAACGAGTTGGAGATGGTAAAAGAGACAGTAGATCATAGGTAAGAAGCGACCTAAGTAGTTATATTGGAATGGAAGACATAACAGAGTTGAGAAGAGCAGTAATGCTCCAAATGAATGGAAAAGTTGAGATTTCTTATGGAGTGATGGGTAAGATGGTGAAGAGTGGGGATGATATTGCTATTGATTGGATCTGGAAAGTGTATGAAAGTAGTGGATTGGTTCCTTGAGTCAAGTGAATAAAAGTGATATTGAGACATACTGAAGAATGTGTTTTTGGCATAGATGGCTCTATGTGTGGAGGAATTTTGATTGGCATGTTAAAAGGATTATTAAATCCCTCAGAAGTTAACACTGAATAACACTAGAGTTATTTGCTTTGGCAGGAATTGGAGAAATTTGTAGAAAAGGAATGCGTCATTTATTGTCTTAGGCAAATTATTATCCAGAAATGGTTAGTATACCACTTTGAAGACCCATGGGTCTTGAAAAATGTGGTGTTTTCTATCTGTTCTTTGGTGTACAGTGAAATGGTACAGATGACAGAAAGGCACATGGTGAAATTAACAGGAATTTCTTCAGGAAGTTTTGTCTCTGTGTGGTGGGTGTGGAAAACTTTTGGATGTTATTAAGGGGTCTCAGCTACCTCACTATTTTAGGGAGATCATAAGATGCTTGGGACTTACTCAGAACTTTTGTTGAAACAACACTAATTTGCAGTTGATGTGGTCCCCTGTGCATCCAGTTCAAACACCTGAGCACAGAGAAGGGAAAAGATGATTTTAAGAAAAGTCATATACCTAACTAGATGAGTTTTTGATATTGTGCTCTCTAGGGGCAAACTAAATTTTTACATAAGATGTAGTTAAACAGCAAATAAGTAAATATCATTTTTGTTGTTTAAGATTCTATGAGTTATTTACAGACATTTTCTTCACATAATTCCATCATGTTTTCTCATCAAATGGTAAAACTCAAAATGGCAATTATAATGAAAAATGTGATAGAAATGAATCCAAAAGAATGGCATTTTAGGATTTATAGATGAAGAAACATCTTTATGAGGAAGTGAGGCTTAGAGAGAGTACTTTGCTCATACTACAATTTTCTTCACCTAGAGGGTAGTATGTATATCTAAAACACAATATAACTTTAATTCTCTCTTGCACTTTTCCATGGTCCATAGCAATGTAATCTAATTTCTTCATCTTTTCCTCAAATTGGTACATTCTAAGCTTAAACTACCCTACTGCTGCCTGAATAGATCTGCTTCTAGCTGTTACATTCTCCATCTTTCTGCTGGTATCTTCACTCTCACATAAAAGAGCCCACAGAATTCCATACTTCTAGAACCTCACTTAATATCCTTTTACTGTAATATCAAACATTTCATCTTTCTCAACATCCACACTTTCAGTTTCTTCTTTCCTTACCTCAGAATATTTCTTTGATTTTTCCTTTTGGCATCTGTGATGATCTCTCTAAGCCTCATAGGTTTGACAAGTTTATTTTTCCTGCTTTAGCTTAAACGTAGTATACTTAAAGGGTTTATATAGTGCTAATGTCTTCATTTTGCACTCAGAAATGACCAGGGATGTTAGTTTGTTTGCTGAAGGTTTCTGTTGTTGCTACTTTGGATTAAGCATGTCTATTTTCTGTTTTCTAACTGTTGATACCTTGTTTTATTTTTGTGGATTATTTGTGGATGGTATAAAATTATTAAGATGTTGAATGTTGTTACTGGTAGATTCTGCTCATTTAGTGTTCATCACAGTGTTCCCTTCCGGGCATTGCCTTAATTTATCAGTTGAATGTGTGAGGATATGTGTGCTTATATCTTACTGTTTTGATCTGTCCACTGTTACCCACCATCTAAATGTCCCAGAGTGAATCTAATATCTCTGCTAGTATAGTGAAATGGTGCAGGGTAACCATTATACTGCATCAGATGATTTCTGAGTGCCAGCAAGTCTGAGTGGGTCCTGCATTTAATATAAGGTGATGTCATATCTTTAGCTGAACCTTGGCATGGCACCAAAGTACCATGCCAAGGTTCATAGAGACCATTTAGCAGGACCAACAAGAATTTAGTTTAGCTAGCAGTGACACCATTGTCTGCACACACAAGTGCAAAAAAAACACTAACAGCAACAGATATTTGGGTCCTTTTGAGGCACTCTGATGTTTTCCATAAGTTACCCAACTATGGGTGTCAAGCCAGTTGGGCACTAATGTGTGAGCAGGGACTTTTTTGAAAATTTATATCACTTTGGCAAACTTCCAATCCTCTAGCAGATGACTTACTGAAAAGAGCAGTTAAGGGCCTAACCATCTAATTAGCTTCTTTCACTGTACTCAGATAAAACATATGACTTATTGTTGTACTTACTTGCATTTTGTTTGATATTGTCAGTATATCATGAAGGTTCTTCTCTGCTAGCAGTAGGACTGTATTTGGAAAATGAGTTTGACTTCATTGGAAAATACAGATTAAAAAACTTTTTAAAGTCTGTGCTGTCTCTGTTGTCTTGGATAATGTCATTTTTTTGTAATTAAACCTTAAATACCATGTGACTTACAAAAAGTCGACCACAAAAAAGTCTTCAAATATTTTGTTTCCCATTATAGCTCCTAAGTTACCTCCTTCTTCCTCGAACAACTAAGGTGTGTATTTTTCTTCCTCCTTTTATCTTTCCTTCTTCATATGACATTTCTTCTTTCATAAATCATGTCTATAAACATCTGCAGATCCCTGATTGATTTGTAATTTTCTTTCCTTTTACTTTTTTTCAATCACCTAAGATGACCTGCAGTACTTTTGGTACATCTTGTGTTAATCACTTGTTTTCTCATATAACAAAATTGTAAACTTTGTCATTTGACATAAGATAGATACAAATAAGAGATTTTTATTTTAGTATGTGGACCCTGGTGATTCTGACAAATTGAGTCAGGCAGAGCTACTAGTGATAGACGAAGCTGCTGCTATTCCTGTCACATATGTCAGATCTTTGATTGGTTCTTACAATGTCATCATGGCATCTACAGTCAATGGGTATGTACTGAAGTCAATTTTTACTCTCTGTCATATGTTCTGTCTCACCTTTCATTGACCAAATTTTAGTGTATATACTAATTTTTACTCTATGTCATATGTTCTGTCTCACCTTTCATTGACCAAATTTTAGTGTATATACTAGGGGGGCCTTCGCTTAACAATGGGGCTACATCCTTTGAGACCAGTCGTTATAGCAGAATGCCATTTTATGCGAGTCATTGAAACCCATCTTATAAAGGGATTAGTTTCCTGACAAGAAATTTGCCCCATGTCAAGGTTGAAAGTTTTTTCCATCTTTTTGTGCCATTGTTGCAACTGCTAAAGTCTGAGCACTTACTCATTTTTGAAGGGTTGTAATATAGTTCTGAATGAGAATATCTTTGATAACTTAGCTATAATATAACATCTGAATGAGAATTCAAGGATAATATGTCATGTTGCTTATTTACTGTTAATTTGTGTGCATGTACATGTAAACATTACAATATTTGCACTCACTTAAAAACTGATCAATTGAAAAAGGTTAGCATAAGTGGAACTTTCCAGACCTTAAAATTACAGTACGCTATTTGCATATACCCTTAATCTGTACAGTTTATGTACTTATTCATAATTATTATTTGTTTTGATAATGTTCTTTAAGAAATATTGTTACATCTTATATATACTGATACTTTTTATTCTCTGAAGATGAATTTTGCTGTACAGTATTCATAAAAGTGTATTTCTGACCATGCTTTTAGTAGAAATTGTCTCAATTCTGTAGACTTTTACTGTTATCAGTAGAATTATTTTTCATGCATGCTCGCTATTTCCCATGTGAGTGAGATAGTGTCAGGAACAGATGACTAAGCCTTAGGAAAAATTCCTCACTTGGCTCCCTGCGCTGTTCCTTCTCTTGGAAAGTAATACAGGAAGGGAGTATTTCCAGCCACCTGCTTCTGCTGCTTTTAGTCACCTTCTGTGACACACAGGGAACATGTGGTCAGTATTCATCCTCCCTGATCCCGAAGGATATCACTAGATTTGATTAGTCAAAAAAGCTTGCTTGAAATGTGCTCTTCATTGCGCTAATATTTGTAGCAAACATTTGATGTATGCTGTGTCCCATAAACTTTCTGGAAGTAAATTTGAACTATATTTTTATGTTTATAATTCTATCTGTTAGAATATCCTCCTTCATGGGGAATGGGTTGAGCTAGAAACTCTCCAGGCTGCACTAACCTAGCTTACCTCCCTAAGATACTTCACATTCCTCGCAACTTCGAAGGTCTTCTCCTTAGTGTATTCCCTCATTTTTCTCTCCCAGAACATCATATGTATTACCACACTGTTCCATTCTGCTTCACTTTATATTTTCTTTACCAGCTTCACATCATGAATCACTGTTGGGCCTGTATGGGTTCAAATCTTGGAGAAAGCAGTTGGGTCACAGCCAACCCAGCTATTCATCTTCCTCTTGGGGCTGGTCATTGAATGGGTACCTGGCTTAGCCTGGGGTATAATTTTATATTTAGCACATATTAAATGGCCTTGATAAGGGTATTAAGTTGCTCATGAAATCTTGGCTACTGTGAAAATAATAAAGCATTGTCTCTGCTTGACCAGACTACTAAAGTTTCTTTACTAAAGTTTCTTTCTTTTAACCTACTCTTACACTAAACCTTGTTTCTTTTTTCTCTCACATTCCATGTTTCCCATACATTTCACTGTTACTTATTTCACCCCATCACTTAGTACTACAAGAACCTTTCTTATAGTTCATTTCAGCAGCCTTAATCAAAGAATTTTTTTGCATTTTGTGTCCATGTTTTACTCTTTTAGATTTGGATTTAGTAAACTGTGCCACCCTTTAGTCCTTTTTTAACATTTACAGCTACATTTTCCCCTTTATAATTTTTCCAGGAATTTATTGCCTTCCTAACCAAGACAGCACCCACCTTGAATTCTCCAGCCACTGTGCCATATTTGCCTTCTATCAATCTCAGATGCTTAGATTTTTTAACCATTTCAAAAGTTCGCCATCCACCTCAGTGTTACACTTAGTTCACTAGATATATTGGGGCTCCATTGAGGAGAGCTTTGGGTTGCCCTAAGCATGGTATTATTTTTTTTGTCCATCTGAAGTGTACTTTCAATGGGATAACTGCTGAAGCCATTGTCTGCTGTTACAGAAGTGTGTTATGAAGGTAGTTTTGAGGAAACAAAGACCACTACTAATTTTGGGTTTACAAGCCCAATGATCAAGGTTACTCCTGCATTGTGATATGATTTTGGAGATCAATTAGTTTGTGCACAGAAGTCCAGCAGTGTATTTCAGTAACACTTAGCATAAGAGTGTTTCCTGCAAAGGTAAAAGCTTAAGAATCAAAGTCTACCACAATTGTAGATAATTTCATTTCCTCACGGTAGCTTCAAATCTAAGGAAGAGATTTCCTTAAGACTTGATAAATGTATTACCTTTATATGAGGAAGATCCATTTTGATTTTGTGTTTGTGGTGAAAAAGTCTTAGATCAAATTATTTTTTCCACAGAAATGTCTGTTCCATATGATAGATTTCATTAAGATTTACACATGTGTTCATCTTAGGGCAAAGCAGGTCCCTGTTGATATTGAGGTGACATGGTTAGAGGCCAAGGTTACTGCCATACTTGTTTGAACCAGGAAGCATGTTACTAATACATTCCTGATTAATGATGACACCAAATCATCAGCTACCACTACCACCACCATTTTAGCCACCTCTTTGCCAGCACTACTACCAACTCTCCCATCATCTTTCATTTTAACCAACACCTCTGCCACCTCATTAGCCAACACCTCTGCATCAACCTTTGCCACTACTTCTAAAGTCACCTGTGCCACCATCTCTTCCATCCCCTTTGACAATATCTTTCACTTTTACCACCACCTCTTCCACCTCATTTCCCAACAATACTACAACCACCTCTGCTGCAACAATTACCATCTTTTGCAGCTAAAAGGCATTAGATAATCATTAGGTTCCAGCACTTTACAAATTCCACAAAATCAGTCATCCACCATCTCTACCACTACGTCTACTGCTCTTCTCCCCCCACCACTATCAACACTTTGTTCACTTCTTTGCCACCACCATTACAACACTTCTACCGTTCCCTCTGCCAGCACCACCACCCCTGCCACCACTGGCTCTCTGCCAGTTCCACCTCCTCTTTCACCACTATTGTCATCCCCTGTGCCACCATCTCTCTTACTTTACCACTACCTCTGTTAACCCTTCTGTTATCATACTGCCAGTCATTTTTAAACTGTATTACTAACACTACTCTTTATCATTACTGATGTTATCATATCTACCCCAGGGGAGTTGTCTGTTTTCATACTTCATAACTGAATTTACTTCCTCAGCTGTTGTTTCGTAATTTGTTTCCTCTTCATTCCCATGCCTGAGAATCCTGCTGCACTTGAATTATTTTCTGCCATTATCTCAAAAGCACTCATTTGATTTGATGCCTCATCTGATTTGATAGGAGGCTTCCTCCTGCTTGCCCTAATGATTCATCTTAATTTGTTTTTAATTTTCTTACAGTAATTTCTTGCTGATAACATTCTTTCAGTTTTCATCTGCTTTTTCTTCCCTTCACTTGCCTTATCAATCTCTCTTCATTTTTATCACACTCTTCAAAGTTCCTGTTTCATCTGTTCATAAACACTCCATGCAAATTCTTTTGTAGAAACTTTGCATATGCTTCTCTTAGGTTGTTTACTGCTGTATTTACTACATCAATTCAGCACACACTCCCACCTCTCCCTTCACTTCTCATTTGCTTGCTACATGACCTAGTTATAGAGTTGAAGGTTGGGTGATATGTATGTGGGGGTGGCATGTTCCATTTTAGAGCTCTGTTTTGTTTCATTTAAAAGACTAATGTAGAAAGTCCAATGCGTGTTAGTAACTTTAGCCTGTACTTGAGTTGCTTTTCTTCAGGTGGAAAGTTCTGTGAATGGTCAGTACATCTGTCTATAGCCCCCAACCCTCTTTTTTTATATGTGCTCACATAATTTTCAAGGAGCGTAAAGGACTTACATGTCTGCCTCCTGCATAGAACTGTGAGATTGGCTTCTCTGTATTCCCTGCGTGTCGTAAAAGGCGATTAAAAGGGGTGGGAGCGGGCGGGCTGGAAACCCTCCCCTTCTTGTATTTCAATTTCTAAAAGGGGAAACAGAAGAAGGAGTCAAGCAGAGAGTGCTCATCCTCCTCGAAGGCTCAGACTGGGGTGTCTGAATGTGTGTGGATGTAACCAAGATAAGAAGAAAGGTAGTATGTTTGAGGAAAGAAACCTGGATGTTCTGGCTCTGAGTGAAACGAAGCTCAAGGGAAAGGGGTAAGAATGGTTTGGAAATGTCTTGGGAGTGAAGTCAGGAGTTGCTGAGAGGACAAGAGCTAAGGAAGGAGTAACATTACTCCTGAAGCAGGATTTGTGGGAGTGTGTGATAGAGTGTAAGGAAGTAAATTCCAGATTGATGTGGGTAAGA
>JAYMFT010234257.1:0-11144 GCA_038088735.1 Panulirus argus | reverse complement strand
TCAAAGACTTTGGAAATGGTAGATGTCAAAGCAACAGGACGATAGTTAGAGGGGTCAGAACGGTCACCCTTCTCAGGAATTGGATGTATCAAAGCATGTTTCCATGGAGAAGGAAAAGTTTTGGTTTTTAAACAGAATCAGAAAATACGAGCAAGCACAGCTGCAAGTTCAGAAGCACACTCTTTCAGTACACAGGAATAGATGCTATCAGGACCATAAGCCTTGCTTGTGTCCAGAGAAAGAAGAGGTTTTTGGACAGTCCAAAAAGAGATTACAGGAAGAGTCATAAGATTAGTAAGAGGAGCATCAAGAGGTGAGGGAATGTTAAGAGTCATCCAAGGTGGAGTTAGAGGAGAAATGGGAAGCAAAGAGAGTTGCTTTGTCAATGGAAGAGACAGCTAGTGTCGTCAAGATGGAAAAGTGAGGGAACAGAGAAGGGGCCAAGTGAGGATTTTCCCTCTAAGGCTTAGTCCTCTGTTCTTAATGCTACCTCGCTAACGAGGGAAAAGGCAAATATGTATGAAAAAAAAATAAATTTTTTTCCATACATATTCGCCATTTCCCACATTAGCGAGGTAGCATTAAGAACAGAGGACTGAGCCTTTGAGGAAAAAAATCCTCACTTGGCCCCCTTATCTGTTCCTTCTTTTAGTTGCTTATGCTGCTTTAACATATATAAAATCAAAACACAAAACATATTACATACAGCATTTTACTGAATAACAACAAATCTGCCAGCCTAGGAGGGAAAATTATAGAACTTATATCTACAAAGCTAAATGTATAGTGGTATAGACATGGCACTTAAAACTAATGCACTTAATTTGATGTATGAACTATTGGCTTTAAAAGTTTATGTTCGAGATGCCAGTATAAAAAGTACTATAGGGACCAAGCTGTATCTCCCAGGCCCCACACACTGATGTTGTACTAATTAATCTCTTCAGTAAATGCAACATACTAATATCAAATACTATAAAAGAAAACCAAGAATCTTTTACCATAAGAACACATATCATACATGTGCAACTGTAATTTCAGTCTGTGATATTGACCTTACCTTTCCAGATACAATATACTAATATGTGGAGAACCAAGGTACAGTCCAGGTGTAAGTTGTCATGGGAGAATAAACACTTCCATCTAGAAGTACACTCATCAAATGGATGTACAAAACATACCCAGAATATAACTTAGTGATTTTACACACTATTATTGCTTCTATCCCTGGTGACGGAAGAAAAATTGCTGTGATGATTTAATCCATAAGGTATACATGTTATAAATAAGCTGGCTAGATCAATGTTTAAAGCTAACAACCATTACTCAACAACACTTATATTAATGATGAGACTGGGAAATGATCACTGGGTTGACATACTACTTGTTTAAGTTTAGATGGATCAAAGTATATTCCATAACGAAACAAGATATCAATCATTGTACCACTATTTAACTATAATTATATATCTATCTGCATGGGTACTCATCTATGGTTAAAGTAATAACAAGGATAGGCCAAGATCAGTAATGTTAATCTAACAAATACATAAAATAAATACCATAAAACCATAAACATCCTTAAAAGCTATAGGGCCATGTAAAACAAGGTGGACTTTATCTTCATACCAAAAAAACTGCACCAAAGCTACAATATAAACATGGTAGCAACATCAAACCTAGATAGACATGTCAAACACATACTGTATTTATCGCTTAACGCTATCATTAATATACTACCACCACAAGTCTTTTATACATCTTGTTAAGGTCCATATGACAAAAAGTTTTTGACAATTATTTCACTTTCTAAATTGTCTATCAAATCTTAAACGACTGCTCTGGTGAGAGCTCAGACAAAATTTTCCTTTAGCTACGAACCCTTTCAGACTTTTATATCAAACCTTGGTCTACCACCTCATTTCAATAAAATGTTGGCAATCTGAATGGCATATCCTGTTATTTGCATATATTTTGGCAAATTTTGACTGATTTTGGCATACTTCTAGGTATGATCAAACACTACGACTGATGGCATACTCGGGGACATGCCCACATCTCATTCACTGATACACAATAACTCTTTTTATTAAGTCTTCAATCCCTACCTAATTTGACACCTCCTCATGCTACTATAGCCTTATATTTCAAAACACCAGTTCCAAAAGTCTACTGATTCTGAAAATGTGTATATTGTTTTAATATGACTTTCAATGTAGCATTAGTATCTTATGTTAGTTAATGTTTTATTCTATCACTTTATTCTCTATCCATGCCTAACTTAAAACAAGTTTGTAATCAGTCTCATCACAATGTAATTATATTCATATGAGTAGGCTAAGACTGACACTAGCCAAGATATTTTTATATTCAGTTTTTTATTAACTACTGAAGTTAAATATATCGCACATGTTGAACTGAGTACACATGTAAGTTACTTCAATCGTCTGAAGATTTTATCTGAAAAAATTTTGTTTCTGCGTGTGTTTACATTTGAAATAACATCAATCACGACCAAGCTACCACTGACTGTCCTATTATTAACAATATACACAATACACGAAAGAATCCACGTACCGAGATCATACATTCATACACTTAACATACCACAAATGCCCTACTACTATACACATTTCTCATACATAACGCAACAGCAGCAAAGGACGGAGTGTTGGCTGATGGAGACCGAGGTGTCGGTCGGCAAGGGGGACGAAGCGTTAGTAAATATGAAGGGAAGAAATGTCGGTAAGGGTCAGTGTCGGTAGATAGGGAGTAAGTCAGCCGGCGTAAACAAACATAATTCACCCACTAGGTCCAAGTCTCCAGCGTTTAATTGATGCCAAAATTGCGAATAAACTTATATCACTCAATATGAACAGCTAGGCATGAGTACATAACATATTAGACCTATATAAACTCATTATCGTGTTAAACAATGAAAATAAAATCATGGCCGTTATCCCGCGCAATTCCCACGCAAAGCTGGCCGTTAGAAGGTTTATATATAAGTTAATATGGCGTTCTATTAAAATTCCCCCCCCTCACTTCCAACTTTAACTTACCATATAGGGGATACTGAGACCAACAACAAACAAGCAATCTAAGAAAATAAAACCTAAGTAAATACGCTTGTTTAAAAAGGCCTACGCCATAAAACCTAGCATCATTCTTTACATTATCTAAAGATTTTCGACATTCAAATTTAGTTCACTTACAACACACATCATATTTGCATCCTCACCTGTCGCGATTATCAGAATTATAACCAGTTTCTTCAGCCATGTTGACGATGTTTCGAGGTAAACTTGAGCGTTAACCTTACCAAGCTACGGTATCAAGTATGGCGGCGTTTGGTGGCGTCAACAAGCATGCCGTTGGGATGATCCAAACAGTTGATGACTTCGACTTCCTCTTAGGTTTCAATTAATACATATTCTATCTTTTTCATCATATGATGTAATGATTCATATCTTGATTTATACTGCAGGATTGATTAAATATGTAATTTTTCCCCTTTATTGAAAAATACTTTTTAGGCGAGTTTGGCAGAAATATTTCTGAACTTCTTTCATACGAACAAGCTCATTGCCAGCATTCATCAACCGGTGAACAATATTCATGAAGAAAATATAATCTACAGTAAAACTGGCTCCTCGATTTCAGCAAAATATGTCCTCATTGTAAGAGAAATAATAAGTACAGTAACATAACCATAATCGTAGAGTAAGATTAAACTCTTTGGTAAGTAATATCAGTGTAGTTTAAAAGCGTCGTCGCACTATGGCCGACGGAATGAAGCTTTTGAAGCTACAGATTAAAGAAGTCTATTGATTTTTTATTTACTTATATGGCACAGAACATATCGATTTTTTCTACATTCATTTTTGTTTATTTTGAATTATACAGGTATCTAACCATATGATAACCGGGCATTAGCAAAGTGCAGAGTAAGGGTAGTAGTATATTTATTGACATTTTCCAAAGTAAAAGAATGTCCTTGATGCATTTTTCCAGCACCACTGGATTATCAGCAGTAAGATTAATCAATATAGCCCAAAATTTACACGAGCAATGTTTTTATTTTGCTGTTTACTTTCCACATTTATCTCTTCCTTGCCGAACCTACTACAAACTTTTTTTTTTTTTTGCTTTAGACTATTTGGAGGTACATATCTGTAATATTTGGTTTCTTTAAACTTACATTGAAATCAGAGTGTCTAAACTTTTGTAAATAAGCTCTTTGAAGCTGTAAGAATGTAAAACTATGCGCTACTTGCAAATTACACTGAATCAATCTCTTTTAAGGAAGGCTATTTATGAAAATATACTCCCACACCTAATATTAATTATTGATTCGTCAATACGTTATTTTTTAGACAAATGATATGAGTAGATCACATCAGTGGTTGAAATGATATTGCAGTAAACTAGCTTCCCGCGACTCTATCATCCATGACAGGCTTCTTAACAAGTTCGCCCTGCATCCAGGTTTTTCAATTTCTTTTTTTTTTTTTTGCACGATATGAAATCATGATGTAAGATATATTTCCCCAGTTTCTAACATATCAAGATAAATATCGTATTTACAAGCTAAGATAAACTAATGATATATACAAAAACTTACAATGTATATAAGGAGCTACACTCAGACATTGAAAAGATACAGGGACTTGCATTATACCCAATCAAGCCTGAGTCTACTAGTCCACAGCACGTCAAGGCAGATTAGAATAATCATCACTGCGATTGCCTTATTGGAGAATGAGTTAGAAGGTGGTGAAAGTGGGACATTTGATGGCAGAGGAGTATAATCATAATAGGTTGGGTGCGGATGTAAAGGAAGCTCATTGGTGGTATTCCTTAATCTTAAGAGATTTTCGGGTGTATACTAAACAGATGGTTGTAATGTAATGGGTAAAAGTTTGTTATAGTGGAGTACCGAAAAGCCTGTTCACCGCAAAATCGGCTGGGTTTGTTTACCGACCGTTACCATTGGCGCCGGATAGGCCTTTGATGAGAGGGTCGATAACGGCACCTGTGCAATTGAACTGAGTTGTCAACACATCAGCGTACGTCGAGGCTCGAACAACTGACTACAGATTCAAAAGGGCTAGAGATGAATGATGGTGCATACACAGGATGTGGAGCCTCTGGTGGCTAAGTTCAAACAATCAGAGGAAGGTAAGTCTTTGTCAGCCAATGAACGCACGGGACACAATCTACAGATGAAAAAGAACACTACAGTGTTAAATACCACGTTAAAAACAATATAATAACTCTAATTCACAGTGTTAAATACCACGTTAAAAACAATATAATAACTCTAATTCCCATAACTTAAAACTCGGCGTTCGTACAAGCCGCAGTTCATATACAAAAAATCTAAGTTCTCTCAATGCACGGTTGATAGGTAAATAATTGTAAGGTCTTACATCGCACATTCTAAAAACGGAATTTCCACAAATGTCCATAGTCCTATATTTATTTCTGTAAACATAATATCGTTTAATCTACGGGCTTATCTTCCTCTACTTGTATGGAACTACTCAGGGCACCAGAGAGGAATTTTGTCAGGGGTACAAAGTTTCTTTCAGGTCCCCTTCCCTTCTCCATTAGTCATCCTGTTTTCATCCACTACGGTTTTATGTCATGAGCTGTAAGGACAAAAATGGGTATTGAAGATGCGAGAGAGGGGTGGAATGGAGCGCTTTATTTATTTTCTACATTTTCTGAGATCCCAGGAAATTCCCGGGCCCTGGTACGATGTACCCTGCACCCCACTCTCAGAGGCCCTAGAACTATTACCGGTGTCCTACAATGGACCTGCTGCTAACGTTTACATCTGTGGAACTACCACCTTAGGACTACATTAATGGATCCACCACCTACATTTACGTCTATGGACGTAACACCTACGTTCACAACAAAAATATCTAGGGATATACTATTCACGTTTCACAAGCTCTTGCTTTGCGGCCTAACATCCTAAGTTCACAGGGAAAGAGACGGACTTACAAGTCACGATTTATACACAAAGATTTGATTAATGACAACACAAATTTCAAGAGCAAATTTTTGTTAAGTAATTATAATCCATGTTTCACCAAAAAAAAAGTTTATGTATTTACATTAAGGTAACCAAAATATTTCTGTGGAATTGTAAAGCCATTTTTTATTGAGTTATCACCTATGTTTCATAACAAGGGAGTTCAGTATCTTCCATCTCATGTTTCAGTAGCAGAAAACTATGATTATAATGGCCCATGTTTTACAATTAAAAACTGATTAATGAAGTTTCTTCCAGTGGGCTTTGAATAGGCTCTTTCCTGTGGCGCTTAGAAAAGTTACTTTGGGTTGCTCCTAGATACACTGGTTCCTTGTCAAACATGTTCCTTTCCGTTGGTTTATGATGAACAGATTCCTTCTTCTGTTTCTCATATATTCAATCTTCTAGTGCGTCCAATATAGATAGGTTTCTTCCAGTGGTTCCCAAATAAATAGGTTCCCTCCAGTGGTTCATAGTTAGGCAGATATCCTCCGTTTTGTATTAGGGAACTGCAGAACAGTCCAACGATAAGTGGCCCGGCCCAACAAATGGATCATTACATAGAAATATTAGATTGTTAATATAATCTTTTACATCTAAAAAACAAATACAATAAGAAAAAGATATAACCTGGATAAACCTGGGCACTGGAACTTTTTTGCAAAATAGTATTAAAATATCTAGATTCAGTAAGTTGTTATCACTGTCGAAAGTTCTAGACATGCGAATTAAATCGCATTTCTTCAAGGTATGCCAAAGGTTCGAATTTTCTCCGTTCTGATGAAAACAGTACTGCAATAGGAATGAATTGAATTCCACTATAGAAATAGAAATGTGCCCTAATTATAACTTCATTAGAATAAATGAGAACAGAGTTTCCTTGAACAATCACTCCAACTTGCATTTACCATTCATAAAGTAATGCCAATGCTATATAGGCTATCCCCAGATTCAACAATATGCCGAGAACGAGTATAACTTGAATGTCCAACATGTATGATAGACCTGTGCAGACGAATGCAAAGCTTCTATGAGATCTGCAGGGATAAAAGCAAGATGGCATTCCTCTTTCTACCGAGGAAATTGTTTAAGATAAATCACATTGTCTTACTTTTTTCGCCTAATTCTACATAAAACAAACTTTCATGTTCCTTTACTGATCCTAGAAACTGAGAGGGAACTAAACGCAAGTAGGAGGTGAGCGACCTTAACATTTGGCGAACTTTATTTTAAGCTGCTAACTTCTCTGCCTCTCAAAACGTTTATGTTGAGATACTACTGCTACCTCATTTGTTCTAACGTAATTCACAATACATAGGACTTTACAAGAAAAACTGAATGTCCAGTGTTATTGTACTTTTATCATTTTGCCGGCGCCAACTGGTGACGCATATGACCCGCCCCTCTAATATTCTCCACAGGATGAACGCGGTTACATGTTTTATGATTGGTTGACGTTGCGTTCCTCAGCGTTATTGGCTGAGCAGCTCCTGTGTTCATGTCAGGGTTTCGAAAACATTGTCCATTCTTGTTTACCAACATAGTAACAGAACTCACTTTTTAGGATTGTTGAACTATTTTGTCAGTCTTTGTTGAAGTAATCACACTTTACGTGGTAATTTAGTGTACTGTAAAAATGAAGAAATTCATCCGGGTAAGTTATCAGTCTATATATGTTGACTGTTCTTCCTGTTGCAAGGGTGTTTCATCACCGATTTCGTGGGGTTTATCAGGACCAATGGTGAGGCAAATGTTCTTGATCATCCTGAGAAAAACTATCCTCTCTACACTTGTGACCCTTTTGCCTTGAGTATTTATATATCTCTCTGTATATGTATATATACATAAGCATTTTGATTTCATTGATTCTTTGGATATATATATCTACACAATGTGTGAATGTAAATAAAACAGGGCCTTTCATGAAAAAGTTAATATTAAAGAAAATGAATAGACTTCACATGAGTACGTGCGACAAATGTAGTAATACGATTTAGATAATGAAAAATAAAAGTTATTATTATTTGTATTACTATGATATTAATTCTTCCAAAATAAGATATATGCGGTTTTAAAAATTAATTAATATTATTCCTTTTAGAAGAAAAAAAATCGCTCAAAACCAAATCGCAAACACGAGGTAAACAAATCCACATGCACAAGTAGCTCAACTTAGTGATAGTGATGTGGTAAGAGGCATCTGGTGGTGAAAATCTAGGTCAGCTCTCCTCCTACAGACAGTTTGACAACGTATGTATTGTATTTCTGTATCAAAGATAGCTTTAAGTAAATATTACTCGACGTGGTAAGCTTAATGAAATTATCTTTTAGGTAATTTATGTTACGCCGGGTGATGTGTGTATTGAATATTACTTATGCATTTATTTATCTGTAAGTTGATTGACTTTTGGTGTTGACTAAGAGCTTGGAAGACATTTCTTTTGCATGCTCTATATTGTTAGTTGATCAAAAAGCCGTGGGCTGTCTATTATGTATTAGAAATGAGAAATTTGTGTTGAGAATGAATTCTACTCCTACCATATTGTAAACTTCAGTAAACGTCACTAAAGGCCGTAGGGCTTACACCTGGAAAATGTAAGGTTAAAGAGAACGATTACCATAAATGTAACTAACGTAACTTACCTTAATGTGAATAAGTATAACTATATACATTTGTGGTGGACATTTCTCACTTTGAGTGCCAGCAAGATAGTACATATGGAATCGTTATTTCGAGGTGAACTAATTAGAAGTAATGCTCAAGCCCTATGGTATTTATAGTTTTGGTTAAGGAGTTATCTTGTCTTAATATAGTTATGCACAAGTTGTTGAATCCTTGATAACTACTTGGAATAGCTCTGTATTGCTATTAGGTTAGAAATTGATTAGGTAAAACAGTAACAGCTGCAGAGCATGATTCGGGATATCGTATTTTAAACATTGATATTAAATAAGGTTCTCAAACATCAAGAAAAGTATGGAATTAAAAATGACGTTTAGCATACTGGTAAATGTAATTTTAGGCTTTACTCTTGTAAGATATTAGTAAGACCTATTAAAACTTCACCTAGAAGCCAAGATTATGTTTGAGATATAATGTACCAACATTGTATTCATCTCCTACATGGATTCTCACAGACCTGCCCATTTGTTGATATCTGGTGTTATGTTGTTGGTGCATTTACATGAATGTGACTGGTATGCTTTAACTAGAATATGAACTTTTGAGATAAATCTTGGGCATTTGTAAAAAGAAAGGAGTGAATTCTTGATGAGAGAATTTAACAAAACTGGTATCAATAGATTCTTTACAATGTATACAGTTATAAAGTGTGGGATTTTAGGTGTAGCAGTTCAAACTCCACAAAACTTAAGTTTTTGTGAAATGGGCAGGGCTTTGAAGTAGAGGGAAGTTGGGGTTAAAAGCACTCAAAATCAGCTGTTGACAGTTTAGAAAATGCACTCAGAACACTTTAAGTGAAATCTAGTAAATAGTAAACTGAGAAGAGGGAAGCCTCCAGTGTGTCAGGGAGGTTTGGTGAGGTTTCTGTAGGGTTTATTTGCTTTTTACAAGTGAATTAGCTAATTTTGATTTCATTAAGCTGACAGTTTCTATGATGTATGCCTTATATGATATATTTCAGTACTAAAGATGTTAGAATAGTCTTTTGCAGTTATTTCTGTAATCACAGTGAACTTTCTAAAGCACCTAGAACATAAATATTCATTTCTCAAATCTACTTTTGTTGCATAAGTGAAATAACTATATAAATTCTAAATGATGTCCGCTGATGACACTAGCTCTTCCTTAGACTTTACAATATATCTCAGGTCCATTCCAATCATGACATTAAGCCTAAAGTCATAAAGAATGTCTTGTATGAATTAGAACTTATCTAATGGATGAGGAGAGAATAAAGTAAGAGTAGAAGAATATGATTTGGATCATTATATTTCATTTTTCAACATGAAATAAGGCAGAAATGATCATGGAAAATATATGGTTAATGTTAAATTAGATGAGAAACTTTTAAAGAATTGAAAGAACCTTTGAAAACTTCATCTAGCATTCTTGAACATCCAAGATTTATCATAGCTTTGATATTATTGGCAAAATGTGTTTATTTTATAGTTGGTATTTGCAACAACAATACAAAATTTAGAATCCAGGATAATTAAGATGGAGTTAACATTCCAAGACAGTGACAGTTTTCATATACTTAGCAACAGTAGGAAGAAAAGACGTGGGGATAGTGCAAGCTGCTGTGGGGCATTGTGTCTGCAGGACTGTAAACATTGCCCAACAATGGTAGCCATGAGAATCACTTCTGGTCATATATAAAGTCTTGGTAAATATTAGTTGCTTGGGGAGGTTATCATAGGTTTCCTTGATTTTTGCATATGTTTCACCAGATTTCCCTTGATTTTCATAGCCCTTTCCACTCTATTTTATCTTATATCAAGGAATGTAAAAAAAAATACTCACTTCATCACACTTATACTGTTCATCATATGCAGTATTGCCATTACAGAAGAATAACATTCAGTGATCAAAGCTGCCAGTGCCATGTGGCTAAAGAACTATTTTGCTAGGGAGATACTTGGTATATGTTGAGTTTATAGATGTAGCAGCTTAGATGTAATAGCATCCTTGAAAATCACATTTTTCCTTTTGTTGCAGGTAGTAGAGCACTATTCTTTGCAGTGATGGAACAGTAATGAAAATTTCAGCCCTGAAAATAAGGACACTATTAAGTATAATACCTTAAATCCTGTTTCTTATTTTTGAAAAATGCAACATTCTATCTGTCAAAATCTCTGATGTCTGTCCCAGTTGGAACTCCCTCAAGGGGATGGCCATAGCAATAGAGTCTCCATAACTAGTGGACTCCAGTGCTGTTTCTTAGCCTTTAGTGCTTCACCTTTAATAGGTCACTGGCAGAGGGCAACTCTAGTTCTCATATTCTCCATTCTCAATGACTTAGAGCAAATTATTTCCCACCCTAACCATATACCTGACCGCTATGACCATTCTCCTAATATTCTGGATTTGTTTTTCACTTCTAGTCCATCTCGCTTTAAACACACAATCTCGCCC
>JAYMFT010234246.1:0-11144 GCA_038088735.1 Panulirus argus | reverse complement strand
TATATATATATATATATATATATATATATATATATATATATATATATATATATATATATATATATATATGAAGTATATTGTTTTTCGTTTAGCAATACTTCGAATCTTCACAACAGAGCTTTTGCAAAGGTTATAGAAAGTTCAGAATTTTAAAGATTCCCTAAAGTGGACTTCAACAGGAACGCTTATAGCTCCTGTACTCTTGAATGAGCGTATAAATTCTCCTCTGCTTCCCGCACCGTATATACGCTGGAACAAGATGTTGATATAACGGCCGTCCGGGGAACCACAAAATCTCAGCGGACGGCATAAACAGACACGCGAGGGCTTGCATTTACCAGCATCGCCTAAATATAGAGGCAAAATATACTGAATAGCGGGTACGGCCGGTTGTATATCAAGCTGGGTATGTCCTGGTAGTTTACAAAAGTATACTCATTTTTTCGTAATCATCAGGTGAAGTCCCAGGTGTTGTGGGGAGAGAAAGAGAAAGAGAGAGACGTCTCATTGTGTAGGTTCCATGGAAGCAAGCCTCGGGTTTACGCTTGGCTGTGCATATAGAATGATCAAAAGACGTGGGGAACGCAGGAGTCAGTGTGAGAGATGTTGCAGGTCTTGAGGGACGCGGAACTCAGCGTGAGAGGTGACATGGGACCCTAAGGAGACCGAGTCAGCCTCATACTGCTGGAGACTAGGAGACGAGATAAGATTTATCATCTTCGTTCAACATAAATCTGAAATTCATTGAGAATAAACCGGTTTGAAATTTCTATACACAATGTAACTCCATTTAATGACAATATCAGTAGCACAGAATACATTTGCCAGTTTTTGTCTTCATTTTTTCCAGATTTATCCTAAATTTACCCGGAGTCTAATGACTGTCTAGCTTCACTTGTGCCAGATATAATTTACAACCTGCTGAACATCCTCATAACGTCATCGCAAACATACATTACCTGGACAATTTCCATGTGTAATGGAGGTGTTGATTTGGTAGTCTGCGTTCCAGTGATGATCTGGAAAACAGACCAGCACTGCTTTCAGGATTAGACGTGATATATTTGTATGTGTTTTGTAGGCAACCTTTGCCAGTTACATAGTACAATAGGATTATATTAACATGGTTCTGATTTCTAGCGCTTTTGTTTCAAAAAATAAACTCACCAGATATCAAATACATTTATCAAATCTTCTAGTTATCCAGCTTAGCGTCGTGGCTCCCGCAAAAGTCAAAAACTCTCGTAATGTCTTTATTGATGTCACTCGTCTCATGATCTTACCAACGAAGCCTTTTTGGTTACCACCACAACTTCGCAAGTCGCTTTCAGCGTTCAGTGGATGGCATTTGCTCCATTTATAGATTCGCACTCGACTGACTGTTCCGTCGCAGTGTGTGTCTGAGATGTAACTGGAGCACACGGATCCCATGAAGAGTGCTTGCATCTAACGGGCAGTGATGCCAGAACCGAGTGACGTTATCTTCGAGGGGCAGGAACGAAGTGTGGAGGAAGCTGCCAATACGTCGCACGAACATACGTACCTACCTTGCCTCCCGTAGCGTCTAGAGAGCCAGAACCACTCAGGTCGACCAAGGGTCGTATGATGGTGTAAGAAGCGGTGGTAGACGGTGTTAGTGCCGGTGGTAGACCGAGAGAGAGAGAGAGAGAGAGAGAGAGAGAGAGAGAGAGAGAGTTCATTAAACCAACGTGCAGGACAGGTTTGCCAACATATGTTGAGTGGGAATGTCACACGAACTGGACAACATTGGGGGATGAGTAGGCGTCTATCGTAAATTCACAAAGAAGTGGATACAGGAGATCTTGGATAGCGTCTTCAAAGGTAGCACTGATTGGAAGCTTTGGCGATCCCTCGTAGGAGAACCAAAATTTATTTCATTTTTCCCGAGCTTTGAAAAATGGCGCTCTAAGTTTATCACTGTTAGCATACGTATGTCTCGATAATTTGTGACTATTATTGTGTGACCAGCTTTCAGTATCTTTATGTGGGTGGTTGTGGGAATGTTGTGGGTATGGTTAATGGTATATTGCAAGTGTGTTGTGGGTATTGCATCAAAGGATTGTGTTGTGGGCACTGTTGTAAGCACTGTATCAGGTGATGTGTGTTGTGTGGTTATGGTCGCAAGTACTGTCAGCATACTTGTAGGTACGCTTGAGATGCTATTGTGGAAGGTGTAATATTGCAGGCAAATTGTGGATAAATTTGTTGCTGTTGTGAGTAATGAAACCAGGTAGTTGTAGCTTTTGGATGTGGTTGTGGGTGTTGTGAGTATATCTGCAGTGTGAGGAATTCCTCAGCAACACTGGGAGATGTTGCGGACGCATGTTTCAGGTAATCTATCTTGGTTTTGTTTGGTTCATTCCATTCGATATTTCATAGATGCTTTATCTAGTTTGAAAGCATCCATGATAAGGAGATATTCTACTCTGTTATCTTCCTCCATCCTACTTCCCTACTCCTCCTGTTGCCTCAGGCTCTCCATACACCATCTCCATCGCTCAGCCTGTGAACCCTCGAACTCTCAGCTGCCCAAGGGACCCCTGACTGCCAAGACGGTACCTGCAGTGAGGCGGCACGTTACGACGCGAGGATTTGTCGCCGGAAGGGAGCGGGGTTTCCCTCGGGAAGGTCGTTAACACGGGCTTTGACTCCGTGCCCTCGAGAACAAGCACGGAGGAGTGTGAATAATGAGAGAGGAAACACTCGGGTCGCAGAGATGTCGAACCGAGAGGCCTGAGAGGTGGTGTTAGGATGCATAGGACGTTTCACACACACACACAAACCCTCGTCGGAGCCTACCACAATGCTTGTAACTCGGCTTTTCATTCTGCTCTCTCTCTCTCTCTCTCTCCTGACTGCCTCGTATACCGTGTATTCCTCTTCCCTCATCACTGTGACGTTATGGGAGGAGGGGAGTGAGGATCATGGGCTGCAGGTTCCCCTGCATGGGTCCTGTGTACAAGCGACCACCAATGTGAATGCCACTGGCCTGCTCTTTTCGCTTGTGAACCTGCCCCAGCTTAAGCTTATATCTATGAAGATCTCTTCCTGAAGTATGGTTAAATGTTGCAACAGCATTCTGGTCTTCTTGATCCCTGCATTTCTCAGTCAATTCCTGGGTGTTCTTGGTACAAGGATTGCTCTCTTCCATAAAATATCGAGGTTTCAGTTCGTAAATCATATGTTAAAACAGCTCTTTTTTCTTCAGTTCGAACCCAAGTTCTAGACTTTGAAGTATACCTTATACGAGACTTTATACCACAGCAGAGGGCCTTCAGCACAGACTTTATACCACAGCAGAGGGCCTTCAGCACAGACTTTATACCACAGCAGAGGGCCTTCAGTACTTAAACCTTAAAAATACACGGGAGTGCTCATAACCTCCCCTTAGATAGATCTGCTTTACTCATGCGACTAATCCTCCTTCAGACACTGATGGTGTCGTACTCCCTTCTCCCTCGCGCTGCCTCTGGGCCGGAGCGGAGTGTGCTCCTTATCCATTAACGTCGACAGAGGACCAAGACTCTGCTGCTGATCCTGGCCCGCCCTCCCGACACTCTGTCGATCTCCGAGACGCTGACGATCGAGTCCTGGCAGACACGCGGGACGCTCTTCACAACCTGCCCCAGTGTTTAATGTGTTACTTGTCGTGTCCCGGAACACTAGAGGACAACAGGGAACCGTGTGTTTCATGCTTGTGTTGCACGGGTACCACACACACACACACACACACACCGACTTACACAGCAAGCCACAATGGCCAATCTACATGCAGCACCTTAGAAGGGAACTTGTGGTCAATACCTATGGTCGTGAAGTGTAAAGTTTCAGAAGGTGAACGACCTCCCCGAACCCTGAGGTAAGCAGTTCTGGCCATCCGCGTACGATAATAGACCAGACGGTACGACCCTGGGAGTGCCACTGTACGACCCCTTGCAAACGACGGTAAGACCCCCTGTCCACGATAATACGACCCTGGTAGTATCACTGTACGACCCCTGGCCACGACGGTACGACCCTGAGAGCCTCACGGTATGACCCTCTACCAAAGAGGTACGACTCTTTCGACTGATGGCCCGGCCATTGAGCTCGCTTATAATGATCAAGTTGAAAGACCAGTTAATCATACTCAAGGGTCATACAAGTCGTGCTCAAGGGGACGTATCCTTCTGCTTAAGTGTAGTGTAGTTGTTAACAAGGAACTGAATCCCATGAGTAGCAGTTTGTCTTTGCATTAGCGAGAGATTAACGCCAGCGTCTTGTCACACCATCTCAGATGGACGCGAGAGTTGTCTTAGTGTCATAGCAAAAATCATTTCCTCCTTCATAATTCGTCTTGTCTGTCACCCTGAGTTTCATTCATCCTAAGAACACTACAGGTCGTTAGGTGATAGGTTTATGATTAAGCGTGGCTCATTAAAGTGTCATAATTTTTTCCCATCTGAAATATCAGGGCCTGAACATGCAGGAGGGTGAGATGCATGCATGGGACGGACTAAATTGGAGTGATGTGGTTTACAGGGGGCGACGTGCTACCATAGATAACGAGACTATCTTATTTGTTTATTGCCCGTCCATGGCTCTCGGAGTGTCAAAGAAATCAGGGGAATCTTTAAGACTCTGCCAACAGATTACATCTTGATAGTTTGTTCGAATACATTTTCGTAACTCTTGCCAACAGAAAGTGGTGTATTCCCCTCACACAGCAATGTTTGTCAGGGACTTTAGAGCAGTACCTCTGGGAACGATATCCCTCATGTAGAGGTCTTGAAACAAGACAAGTAACTATGTACTGAAGGATAAGGCTACTTACGTTTCTCGTAGAAATTCAGATGAAGTTTATATGATGCTAAGGTATGTCACCACCAACTGCTAAACAAAACTAGTTTCAAATGATTCAGAGCAGCTTAAAGATTTCACTCTATACTGATACACACTGTATGAAAGTAGAATAACAATCCGTTTCTGAAGGCAAATAAAATTCTCAGGAAGTAAAGATTTTTAGGAAGTTGAAATTTATAATAAGTGAAAATTTTGGGAAGTGAAAATTTTTATTTAAGATTTTTAGGATGTTAAAATTCTTAGGAAGTTAAGATTTTAAGGAAGTTAAAAATCTTAGGAAGTTAGAACTTTGAGAGAGTTCGTCTTTTTAGGAAGTTAAGATTTTAAGGAAGTTAAATTTTAAAGAAGTTAAAATTTTTAGGATGTTAAAATTCTTAGGAAGTTAAGATTTTTAGGAAGCTGAAATTTATAAGTGAAAATTTTGGGAAGTGAAAATTTCTATTTAAGATTTTTAGGATGTTGAAATTCTTAGGAAGTTAAAATTTTAAGGAGGTTAAAAATCTTAGGAAGTTAGAACTTTTAGAGAGTTCATCTTTTTAGGAAGTTAAGATTTTAAGGAAGCTAACATTTTAAGGAAGTTAAAATCTTTTGGAAGTTAAAATCTTTACGAAGTTAAGGTTTTAGAAATTTGAATTTACAAAAGTTAAGATCTTTAGGGAAGTTGAAATTTTTAAGAAATCCAAATTTTTAGGGAGTTAAAATCTTTGGAAAGTTAAATTTTCTAGGAAGTTACAGTTATTAGGAAGTTAGAGTTTTTAGAAAGTAAAATTTTTAGGAACTTACGATTTTTAGGAAGTGAAATCTTTTTAGTGAGTAAAGTACATAATGATGAAATATACTCATGAGAATGCTTACAGTACAGCCATTCAGAGAGACAATGACTGCGCTTCCAGTTTATAATTCTATCATAAACGTAAAACAGTTTCAAAATGTGGCTCTTAACCAAAGTGTTTTCAGGTAGAATCATATTTCTGTATACAAAATTCACATGTATATAACTATCTTGTGTGTGTGTGTGTCTGTCTGTCTGTCTATCTGTCTGTCTGTTTATCGATCTGTTTATTTCTTTATCAAACTGTGAACGTACCTAGATGTATAGAAACATATATAGACAGACAGACAGTCAGATAGGTAGATAGATGAATAGGTAATTAGACAAACAGAGTGATAGGTATATAGACAGAACGATAGATAGATAGATAGACAGATACTTACGTTCATACGTATATCCTTTCTAGTAAGTTTATCCTTTGGAAAAAAAGTCATGAAAGATTTTGCGTTTGCTCCTTCTGGAAGTGGCCGGATATGAAACATAGCCAGCTGCAGGAGTGGCCGGATAAAAGCCTGGTTATCTGAAAGTTTTACGGCCTCCGGGAAGTTACTTATGTGGATAATAAAGGCGGCCGCTCCTCGAGTCTTGTCCTTATATAAATAAAACTCTTCCTTGGCCGTTCCTGCTGTACTCCTTCCCTTGCCACCCTGCCGTGCCACCCTAACCTACCCTGCCACCCTAACCTGCCACTTTGCCCTACCACAATGCCCTGCCACCCTCCCCTTTCCACCCTACCCTGCCACCCTGCCCTGCTACCTTACCCTGCCACCCTGCCCTGCCACCCTGCCCTGCTATCCTACCTTGCCACCCTATCCTGCCACCCTGCCCTGCCTTCCTGCCTTTTCACCCTGCCCTACCACCTTTCCCTGCTACCCTACCCTGCCACACTGTGGTGTGTTGGTGAACAGTCATTATACCACAGTGTGATGTGCTGGTGAACAACAGTTGCCCTGCAGTCTGGTGGCATCATCTTGCATTGTACGTAAGAACCTTTATGTCGCGTTGCAAGGGTGGGGTAAGCCACCACGACCGTCTGGCAGTGTTACGTCTTTTAACGATTATTGCCGCTGAGCGCATCTGGGTGGCATTGGCCGAGCATTGGCCACGGCTGGCGGAAGATAGAGGTGTATCGGACACGGCTGACTGAGGCGAGGAGAGCACTGGACATGGCTGTTTGAAGACGAAGGAGTATTGGATATGGGTGGCTGGAACTGGAGTAGTACAGGACGCGGCTGGCGTGCTGAAGGGGCAACGGATGCAGTTGGCAGAAGCTGGGAGGCACTAGAGTGGGGCGGTTGAGGTTGGGGAAGACATGACTACTGGTTAGCATTTCGGTTCGTTTGACTGGAAGTTCTGAGTTTGTAGTAACGCGGTACATGGAAGGATTAGGCTCCTTGTGGCCGGAAAAGTGTTTGGCAAATTTGGCTGTAAATAGACGAGAGTTGAACGAGGCTGACTGAAGTGAAAGGACAGTGGACACACAAGATGATGCTGGCAAGTGCTGAGCGCACCAAGCAGAAAATAAGAGACGGTGAAGGAGTCTGGGAAAGGCACAGACCATAGAATCATTGGCCGTAAGATTCGAAGGTTAAGGAATATTGCGGACGCAGCTTTCTGATGTTGTTGGAAGGGTACCTGGAGACAGTGGTTCTCTGGGTGACATGATACTGGTCACACTGCTACAAATGTAATTAGTAATTGCATCTTGAGCTTGTAAAGTTTACACATACGAAATATGTTTTCAGGCAACAAAAAATAGACGTAGGAAAGGAAAGCTTTTACTTTTCTTCGTAAGAAACCGTATGGGAATTCCGTTTCCCGTTATCAATCGTTACTGGGTAGCAACACAAACTTTCCCTTGGAAACAGTAACTCATGACTTCACATCACGTAGACGCTTTTTGATATTAGGATAATGCTGTGTGTTCATAAGAGGTCGAATGGTTCCTGTGATAGCCTCTGGAAAGAATCTGATTCATACTGAACAGTTATGAACGAGGATTGCAATATAAAAGTACGAAACTGAAAGAATGAACGAAAAAGGAAAATGTGATGAGTCTGTCCTAGTATCGTAAAATTTCACAAACAAAAATTTATAAAACCTGAACTAAGAGAATCATGTGTGTGAACTGGTTGTGTAAAATTTAGAAAAAGATGCTAAATGTATTTGTGTTTCTCAAGGCATCTATTTCCGAGAGCATGCGAGGGACATGGGACATCAAATGATAAGCCTTTTTCCTTGTGGATCTTATGTTGCTTGAGGATCATGGGTGTTATGACCAAGTATACGGGAGGGTATGTCTTGAAGGAGGAGGTCTATCTCTGTGCAGATTACTCTAAAGCGAAACCTTTTTCGGAAGACAAGGAAAGGATACGTGAATGAATGAAGTCATTATGTATGGGAATGAAAAAACGTCTCCAGAGGGAACCTGTTGTACTCATCTTTCCTCAGCACTGGTGGCTGTAGGACACGCAGCATATATGACCTTGTGTTGCTCTGGTGAGGACTGATGTTGCATGTGGCAATACGGAGGGGAAACGGAGCTACGGGAGAAGGAGTGTTTCAGGGTGAGTGAAATACGGCTCAAGTCTCTAAAGTCATGCCAACTGGAGAATAAAAACAGAGGAGTTTCATCGACGTTGGTGGAGAATTATGAATCTCTCTCTCTCTCTCTCTCTCTCTCTCTCACACACACATTTTATGCCAGGAAATTCTTAAAATGATTAGGCACTTATAACAAAAACTGATAAGAGAAAAGTTCACGTATACCTACATCCGTCTTCCGAAAGCTCTGATGTTTGAGTGGTCTGAACATAACAAAGTAGGGCGCGAGCAAGGTTGTATACATCGCGGGGGGGGAATATTTCACAGCCGGGCGAGACAGGACGGGAAATGGGATGAGGATAGACACCACATTGTGGGCCGCTGGTGGGTGATGTATGAGCTGCTGGCCAGGACCTTCGCACAGATAGCCGCTTATTATGTATAGGTACCAAAGGATGGTGGAAGTCCTCTCTGGAATATGAGAACTTTGGTTTCTCGCGGTTGATAAGGATTTATTGCCGTTAGTGTAAGGTGTGAGGACTCGAACGTATAGATGAAAACCATTTGTCATTTGACTAGAACAGGCAAGATCAAGGCAATTCTTCCATCACCGCGAATTATCGAACAAACAGTCGAAGTGAACCTCATACTACGTCTGGGTTCGGCCGGAAGCTGATATAAAGTATCCCCTGAAAGTGTGAGGTCAGGACTTAAGGTTATAGGATCCGTGAGGCGCAAGGAAGACCTAAGCGGGAATGGATGGGATATGAGGTGGTGTGTGTGTGTGAGGAGGAGTTATGAGCGTACCACAGGCATGAGAGACGAGGCAGGAAGAGTCCCACTCAATGGGACGGACCCGGTACGGCTGGCTGAACACTCACGATGGGAGAGTTACGGTAACGTTACGCCTGAAGAGTCGTAATGAGTGTCATTTTGACCCGTCCGAGATACTGCAACGTCAAACACGATCACCAGTTTCATCACCACGGTCAACCAGGTCCTCCCTGGAAGCCTCAGCACGTAATAAGTTGCTAACAACTGTCTGGCAATCACCCATGAGCCTGAGACATCAACCACTGAACCACAGACGACGAAGACGTACCCTCTCTCTCTCCCTCCTCCTGATCTGACTGAGAGTTTACTGTTGTCCTCTCAGTGGCCACCATTTTGGGTTCTCCTCTGGACCCTTTGTGACATCCCCTCTTGGACTCCCCAGGTGCTTCCCTTCACCACCATTACCGGCAGTGTACAGCATGTCAAGGCCACTCCCACCGCCCTCCTGTGTGCCTGTCACTAACACTCACTTTACACTGCTGTAGAAGTCCGCATTAGACAGCGTCCAGTTACGCTCATTCCCCTAAGTACTCAGGCTCAGTATTTCTGAATTTTGTTATTTCGGTTTCGTGCCCTCAGAACTGGTTCATCCGTGTGTGCCTCCGTCTGTTGATCTCGCAAGAGACTACGATGCGTCCACCACCATCGGGAAAATGATAACATGGGTTACACCTGGGAATGAGTGCACGATATCTTGAGGTAAATGTGTTTTATGATCCATCACGAACGGCCAGGATGCTCAAGGTAATGGAGTGAGTACGAGGGGGCGAGACACATTTACGTGTACTTCCTTCTCGACACACTTACGGCATCAAGTATTCCCCTGAGGCGCTTTGAGGAGGTTTCCGTGTCGGCCGTCTCTCTCATCTCCACGTCCGTTATCACCCTTACAGCGGGAGCAGCTAAGGAGGCCTTACAACACCCACCAGGACTTGTCTGACCCACCATCACCCTAAGGCACGGGGAACCCACCATTACAACAGCCATCAACATTACGAGCCGCGTTTACGTAAGTCAAGATCTCGTGGCAGTTAGCGAGTGGACAAAGCATACGGACTTCAGTGAGGCGCCAAAGGGTAGATGTATACTACGTTCCTGATGGTCTATTGATCGAACGCTAATTGTATCTTTTTTTCTTCCTCTCTTTTTCTTCCTCCCAATTCTACTGAAGGTTATGATATACGCATCACGACAGTTGCTCATCTTTCTTATTTTCCAAAAGGCGTGTACTTATGGACAATGGAATCCCGTTTTCTTTTTCTCCTGTTTATTTTGAGTCAGTGTTTCTGTGTTTGTGTCTTGCATATTATATTTTACTTTGTCTGGAGCTTCTCGCTGCTTATTCTTTTTTCTTTGATTCGAAGTGCATTCTGTACTGTACTGGGGTTCTTGGCGACTGTTCTCTCTATACTTTTTACGGACAAAACTCAATCATCTCTTTTTCCAAGCCATTCTTCATTGACTCTGATACTTCAGTGTCGGGTATGCACGTGTGAATATTCTTGTTCACCTCTTCGTACTCACCCCAAGACCAGCCTCTTTAAGAGAGGGTCCTTGTGTTACTCAGGACCATATGCCCAGGACCCCTTATCACTACGGGGCTGCGCTACAATCAGTAGAAGGAACAAGGTAGGCTCCTTTGAAGTGAGAAGTCATTGACAAGATGGTGCTTTGTTTTGTATAATCAAGAACAGTTTTATACCATACATCTCCAGGTCTCCCTTCTATGAGGCTTCTGTAGCTTCGAAGGTACGCTACAGTCTGGAGGTTGGAGCCAGAAGGTGCTTGACAGGCCTGCACTCCTTTCCATCCAGTGACGATGATAAAGTGCTTGCCGAAAGACGTTGTGTACCCATTATCAAAGAATGACAAAGGAGAGTATGAACTGTAGGATAAGCTGTGAGTCGGTTGCCCAGTCTGGGACTTGAGCAAGGGCCTTTTTCTCCTTCTTATCTCATCTTTTCCTTTTTTTATCATAGGAGATAAGTTGTGCTTTACCGAGAGTATATATATATATATATATATATATATATATATATATATATATATATATATATATATATATATATTG
>JAYMFT010234235.1:0-11144 GCA_038088735.1 Panulirus argus | reverse complement strand
TTGTTGTTGTTGTTGTTGTTGTTGTTGTTATTATTATTATTATTATTATTATTATTATTATTATTATTATTATTATTATTTACTGTTCTAGTAGTAGCGGTAATAATTAATCGAAGCATTAGTATAATGGTGATGGTAGTAGTAGTTTGAATGGTAATGAAAAGAGTGTCATTTGTGTTGTATTTATTAATAGATCACTGCATACACACAGTCGATGTTGTTATAATGTAACTGTGAGCAAGAGAACATGGTATGTCGTTAGTGGCTGGTCTGCTCAAGAGCGGCCCTGGTGGAGTCAGTAATGGCCATTGTGTAGTCAGTGGCGACCTCAAGTAATAGTATCAGTGTAGGGAACACTGCACAGTGAGCAGAGATCGTGGTGAAGTCATCAGTGTAGTGGTCGGTATAGTCAGAAGCGGCCATAGTGACGTCAACAGGGTCCATGTTGTGGTAAAAGACATATATGATGATTCACTGACAGCTTCCGGGACGTGGTGAAGGGCTAATGTACCCGTAGCTCCATGACGCACTGCTGAAGTGTAGTAGGAAGGGGATATCATTGACAACTTCAGGGTTTAGTGAGCCTGTTGAACAGTTTAAGATTGCGTCCTATATTGGATCATGTACACGAGTCGATCGAACGGAAAATCGCCAGGGATGTTGTCATCCTATGTTAGCGATGTAGCACCAGGGGTAGAAGAAAGGTCATATTTGCTCACTTCCATTCTCTAGCTGTCATGTGTAATGCACCGAAACCATAGCTGCCTGTTCACAACCAGGTCCCACAAACCTTTCCATGGTTTACCCCACATGCTTCACATTCCCTGGTTCAGTCCATTGACAGTACGTAGACCCCAGTATACCATATCGTTCCAGTTCACTCTATTCCGCGCACGCCTTTCACCCTACTGCACATTCTGGTCCCGATAGCTTAAAATCCCTTTCACACCATCCTTTCATCTCCAATTTAGTCTCCCCGTTCCACTTGTTCCCTCCACTTCGGACACATATATCCTCTTTGTCAACCTTTGCTCGCTCATTCTCTCCATATCTCCAAACCATTTCAGCACACCCTCATCAGCTCTCACAACCACACTCTTTTTATTACCACTCATCTCTCTTACCCTTACATTACTCACTCGATCAAACCACCTAACACTACATATTGTCCTCAAACATTTCACTTTCCAACTCGCGCACCCTCCTACGTGCAGATGTATCTATAGCCCATGCCTCGCATCCATATAATATTAATGAGACTAGTATACCTTCAAACAAACCCATCCCCCCCCCCCAGATAACTTCCTTTCCACACATTCTGCAGCGCTAAAGATCCTTCGCTCCCAAACCCACCGTATGACAGTAATATATACGGTCCACAATCAAAGAAGCTGTCCATCCTTTCCAAGGCCTGTAAATGTCTTTGTGGTTTGCAGCGGTAACAGCTACACCACGGTGGTCTCCTCCTCCTCCCCTTCCTCTCTCTCTCTCTCTCTCTCTCCCGTGCCGTACGGATTACATAGGCTTTTCAGGTGTCGGGTATCATTACTTATTCAAACTGATTTCTGTGATGAAATCCATCAGGCTTTGGAACATCGGAACAACCGCTTCAGGGTAAGGTAGAGGGGAGGACTTAGCATCCACAAGGAAATTTTGGCATTGATATTATCAGTGACATTATCATTAATGTTAGGATTATGAAAGTATTTTCAGTGGGCGGATTCCTAATTAGCCTTAATGTTAACTGTCTCGTACCATTAGAGATTTTGCTTCGTCGGATGAAACTGGGCCATTGTTATTCATACCCGTGTGAGCATGTAAATGTTTTGTGTGCTGACAACTTGAAGTGTCCACAAAATCTTGTTGATGAGCCGATGATGCAACGTTGTGCTCTTGTGTTTGGATATGTGGAAACGAGAATGTCCTCAGTTTATCCTGCGTCTCTTTGTTCATCATCATCATGACAGCTTTGTGGAACAAGCCTGATAATACAGATGCGTTCGTAAAATATATATGATCTTGATATTTAGTAAAGAGAGGCGTGACCAGTAGACGGAGATGTTATGTAAAGGAAATGCAGTCAGGCATTTTGAAGTACTGCACTGCTCAGAGAGGCAGGTAATGGCGTACCTTTTTGGAAGTAGGGTAAAGGTATGGGGGAGGCGGGGGTGGGGAGATGTGGCCAAAAGTGTGGGGCTTCCCCGAACCCGAGCGGCTGGGCCTGTTGCCTATTCATTTCCTGGCAGCCATTTTAAGTCACACCATACTGCCCTCACCCGGCGTATTTATTAGGCCTATGTACAGCTTCGTAGATGAAGGCAGGGGGTTACATGGTAGGTTCGGATTACACATCATTCCAGGTACACCGGGCATAGGGCGCCAAAACCTAGGGGGGCCTTAAGATAAAGAGAACAAAGTATTTTCAGTTCAGTCACTGTTTAAACAGATTTGCTCTCTAAAGATAACAAAAACAATTTTTTTTCATTTAAAATTGTCTCTTCCTGTTAACGTGCCATGTTTTCTTTCATTTGTTGTGAATTCAGAAGGGCGTACTTTACATTTGGTATCAAAGAAAAATTGTTACTAGATAGCTGTTACTGACGAACAAAATTGTTACTGGGCAGCTTCCATTCACATTAAGTGTTTACGTACAAGTAAGCCTTAATATGTTACAGGAGAGATAAGATACGGCTTAGGTTGATATCTGGGATTACTTACTGTTATGCACAACGGATAACGTCACTCTAGACTTAAGGAATGAAATTAAACACCAGGAATAATTTTACAGTTTACAAGAAATAAAGTCACAATACAAGAAAAGCAACACATCACTCGGGCTCAAATATCTACGTTACTTTAATGCCCAGGTAAGTTTTCAAACGTAGGAGGTCTCTTCCTCTACAGAGATTCACAATATAAAACATACTACTCTAACACGATGACAATTCTAAAGACAAGTTACAATACACAGTGACACTCAATGAACAATAAGTAATAATGGTACAACCGTAATGGCGCAGGTCTCGGCTCTGCGGGTGGAGGTGGCTTGTGGTTCGGGTCGCGTGGCGGGTCGTTGATAGGGAGACCCTCTCGAGATGGCTGAGGTAGAAGGAATCAGCCTCTGGGCTAATGCCCGGGGGTTTTAAGGGAAAAGTGTCCTCTACAGAGCCACTTCGGATTGGCTGGCCCCCCTTTCGGTCACGTCCATCACCTCAGTTGGACCACGCCCCCTTCATCCTAGCTGGCACATCCCTCGTCTTGACTGTTGGGGTCCTAGGAAACCGGAGTCGCGTGACCCGAAGTGACCCGACCATACCAACGGCACCAGTCTGCTAGTCTTCTGTCAGCACGGGGTCATCGCCAGGGTCGAAGGGGAGTTTTACTACAGGCCTCCATGTCACACACAGGCCTCCCCTTGTCCTTTGGGGCCAAGACGATTACCAGACCCCCTCTCTCGCGAGCGAGGGTCATATCTGAGGTGTTGAGTGAGATAATCCTGAGGAAGAGGAACAGTGACACCACACACACACATACAACAGGGATACTATACGAACGGTGCGAATATAGGTTTGTCTCGTTCGTAACATTACCAATACAGATATTCCATAGTCCTAATGATGCATATTGGTATGTTGTATAGGGAATTGAGAACGACTCTTCGTATTTTCCTATGCATTTCAGTAAAGGTATAAATAATATGCAAAGCGTACAAGTTCCCGCAGCGACACGGCGCGGTTTTGTCAAGGACATGTTACTGGATTTCTCTTTTTTTCTGTCCTCGAAACGTCAGTAGTGGCGATCCAGCACACCGCAGCATTCACCGGAAGCATTCTAACTTTATAAACCCAGGTACACAAACCAGAGTTAAGGTAGATAAGTGAGGTTCTGGTGAATGATATATTATTATACGATGACGAACATCGGTAAGACACGTTATTAGTAAAGCTTATGCGTTTTTGATCGACCGATAACTCACCTCTGGCTGTCTTGGAAGTAAAATATCGATTTCGTTTGTATAAAATCTTCCCATTTTTTCTGTTCTGTTTAAGGGGAATTTGGGTACTATAGTGTATTTATAAGAGTTTTTGGATACTTAAGAGAGACTAATTGAATATTGTTGTGCTCTTGTGTTGAGATGTTACAAGAGTGCTTGAGGGTCCTTCGGCTGTTGATGAATATGGATCAACATTGAGGACACCAGCAGGGGCTTGGTTAGTGCTAGGACTCGGTACCTGTTGCCTGGCGTGTGAGGTGGTTTTATCTGTCAGTGTACTTACGAGATACCATAATTCCTTTTCATCAGGTTTTGCCAAACTTCATTTGCAGCAGGTGGCTTCATTTAACCGTCAGCGTCCTTGACCCGAGGTTTCACTCGCCTGTAGTGTAAGGGTGGTGTGGCGGATATCCATCCAGTCATGTTTCCAGCTATTATTATTACCTTGTCCGGAGAACTTACGGCCAGCGCTATTGGATAAGCGCCAAGAATAGGGCTTTGGTGACTAGGTGCTCCCGTTTATAAATGGCATCCACGTTTCTTTAATTGGCATTGTCCTTCAAGGACACAGCCGCCTCACATTCCTCGCCTGACACTTTCGGCTGGGATTGCCTTTCATAGTCCTAAGTCTACACAATACAGCTTCCCACGGCCCTCACATGGTAGTGTCTCTGTCGGTTTTTGCGATCCTCTCTTTACACAATGTTCAACATTCCCACCGCTCAAACTCAACCCACCTCCCCTCCTGTTTGGTCTAACACTTTCTACAGCCGTGATCGCTCAGCCCTCACGCTTGACAGCCGTCACATATGTCATCATTGGTTAGATATAGTTCTTTTCTACAGTTTGTTTGGCGTAGAACCACTGTTTGTGCCCCTGCTACCCAAGGTAAATACGCGACCATACTTCTCGACCTGCCATACAATGGGTTTTTCATCCCTCCTACCACCCTTATTATTTCTATTTATCCAGAGCGTTCAAAAATAGAAGTCTCCTTTATGTACCATGGATTTTGTGATTCACGAGCGCCTTCAAAAAGATGATAAAGAAGAAGGAAAGAAATGGACACAAACCTATGTAAGAAGGTTAGCAGCACGAAATCTCGAAAATAGTGCGTATCAATAGGGCTCTGTAAATGATACTCTCTGACAAACCACAGTACAGTGGAGATCATTGGAGCAGTATTTAGATGCCATATATGAAAGTCAATGGTTGTATGGGTGAAACTTCGTGTAGAAACGATAAACCCGAAAAGAGATGGATTGACTCGGTGCATGAATGTTAAAGTCTGGGGATGTATCTGACCAGGAGACTAACGGAGTAATTATTTTTGGAGGGTAACGAAGACTTGTGTATTCGAGGATGCAGTTGCGAAGAGAGGCGTTTGAGTTAATTTTGAAGTGCTGTAGCAGTAGTAGGGAAAATTGTCTTTTGTCCCTTCGTCATTGGTTGAGGATAGGCGTAAACGAGAGGTGAGGCTGTAATTAGGGGCAGAGTTAAATGCAAACTAAAAACTAAATATACAAGGTATGACCGTAAAAAACTACCATGTGAGTCAGACATTCTTAAATGGCAGTAGTTGAGCTTTAGGTGCAGAGGAGGGAGGACACTGAACATCACCAGGACTTGATACCCTGCCTTGTGTCAGCAGATATGGTAGATTAGACAAGGAAAGAACTTTCCGCTCTGTCTCCTCTAATAACGAAAAGGACTGTTATGTCTGTAATTACTTATTGTTTCGAAGGAAATCGTATCAGCTCTCTCTCTCTCTCTCTCTCTCTCTCTCTCTCTCTCTCTCTCTCTCTCTCTCTCTCTATATATATATATATATATATATATATATATATATATATATATATATATATATATGTATGTATATTTATTCAGTCAAGATGAGATTCACTCTTGTTTTGATCTTTATATTGTGGTGTATCATTTATAACCAGTATGATGTAAGATGGGCAGGGTTCGTGTGCCCGAAACATCTCGTGTATTTAAAGAAAGACTTGAAGATGAATATAGGGCATCTAGTTTGCACTTTATTTGTTGCAGCAAAACACTATAAAAGTAGAAATAATGAAATGATCGTATCATTCCATTCAAATCTGGGATGTAGCTAAGGTGGGGGAAATACGTCAACGACGGTCCCCTCCGCCTTTGAGCTATACAATACACAATACTAAACAGTGCAATACACATTATAGTAATGAAAATATATTAACGTTTACTATTATTAAGACCCCTTTTAGTGACTCAAAAGGAACAACAAACGTATATGTGTCTATTTACTGTTTCTGTGATCTGTTTAAGTAACTCTTGGAACAACTTTGTTTCTCCATCTTCCTAAATGCTGACATATGTAAATATCAAGAAAATCTTACCTGTCTGCAAAAGCAAATTTAATTGTCACGTTTAACAAATTCCTTTATTATAGCTTTCATATGTTTTATGAAATTGATTTGTGTTTACTGGGAAAATGGTCGTGGTTCTCTTAATGAACTTATTTCCCTACAACAGCTTTGATATCATTTTTGTTTTGAGCATCTTTACCATTGCCATGAGTTAGTAATATTGGCCCCCTCCCCTCGGCCAAATAGATAGACGCTATAAACTTAGCAGCACAGATGTAAGCCTAACGCAGCAGAGGTAATTAGACAGAAAATAGATCCTACCTCCTGGTAAGTTTAGAAGAGCAACCCTTATAATTACAACAGGAATCGAGACGTTTGGCAGCAGGTTTTCTCAATGGCGTCATATTCGTCGACGGCCTCAGGTGACTGAGCCTTATTTATATAAGCTTAACCCATGTAATGTAATTGTTAGTACAGTAGCACCATTTCTATGCAAGATTGAAAAGCTATAAATTGATTACAGCAATAATCCCTAGCCCGAAATCAAGTTTTCTGTCAACTATGACCCATCCAAAGAACCAATACGATGGTCAGAACGTGGGTCATTATCCCTTGCCACCTAACCTTGCCCACCTGCCGATACTAGGTCCACGCCGTCAGTTTGGTAAGGCAGAGAATATATATCGTACAGCCCACCAGCTGTGCAATACGTTATTTGAATTAGGTGATCATTATCATTAAACTTTAGCGTTTGACTTTAACTTTTAATGTGTAAACTGATCAAATCAGACGGGAAAATTATAGTGCAAATGATTGATGTTGTGGAGAAAACACTGTATAAAGTATTTCAAATACAAAAATGTGGTTTTTGAAAAAAAAAATCAGGTAAGAAATTGGGAACTCGTATGATCGAGTTAACGACATGGTTACTAATAAGAAAATACAACCTCGACCTTCCTGTGGGTCAGGTCAAAGTGATTATTTGTGCCTTGGAACTGGAAGCTGCTTCATACCAAAGGTACCGTACTCATTGCTATAGTCATATGTCTCACATGGCTGTGCTCTTATGTCACTTATGACAGTACTTACGTGTCACTCACACCTTGTGGATTGAAACTGTGGAAAAAATGAGGAAAGTGAGAATGAAGACCAGAAAAAAAGTTTCAATATTCTCTGACTGATGAACAAAACGATGGAGATATTGCAGTATATGACTATAAATGGCTTAAGAACAATGTTACCTTCAGGAATTACGCGTTACTGCAATTAGATTTGGTTTTATTGTGTAGAAAACATGTGAAGTCATTAGTGGCCTGAAAGTCTCGTCATTTTGAGATGACTGATGGTTTATTCCAGTCAGGCGACGCAAGTACCGTAACGTAATTATTCATTTATCAATATGATAATCATATAGAATAGCTCTGTATCGCTATTAGCTTTGAATATTGACTGATTTTGCTCTGCAGTGCTAGTGTAATGCTTAAACTCTATAATGTTAGCTGCAGAGTATGATTTAGAGCATATTTTATTGCAGTATGAAATAAGGCGATAAGGGTTATGTGTACTAGGGGAAATTGTGACCTTAATGTCAAAGTGAGTAATACTAGAATATCCACAGTTCATGTAAAAGCTACACCAAATCCCACTTGTTAGCCGAAATAAAAAGATAAGTAAATGGATAAATAATAGCCGAAATGAAAGCTAAGCTCGTCGGCTGCAAAGGATCGTACACTTCGTCTTTGTTGATACTCTGCGCCATCTTGCCGGTGCATTCTCTTGGGTGTAACTGATATATTTCGACTAGAAAACTGAATATTAAGATAAATCTTGATTGCTAGGAAGGTTAGTGAGGTAGTCCTAAGGCGTGATAATTTACAAATGTACTTTATTATGATTAACCCACAGTTTTCCTGATATGCTACTATCGCATTATTTGATATCGTTTAGGACAAACGATACTACATTTCTTCTCAGCCGATATTTTTGTAATCACAACGAACTATATTAAGCACCCAATACATACGTAGCCATTTTCCAAAACAAATATCGAAACGCAGCTAAAATAGATTCTTACTATGTGGTGCAAAGCTAAAGTAGATTCTTACTAGTAACGTTTATTGGTCATGTTAAATCTCAATATCGTTGATACTGTAAACAATGTTTGATGATCCCCCAAGTGATTGTAGGTTCTCTTAAACTCAGGGTGTTCGGACGGCATAATAGATCATCAACTCTGGTATGGTATTGCTCAACCCAGCTTTATTACAGTAACAGGTTCGTACCAGGTACACGCTACTAAACGATCAAATTTTATGAAAATTCTTCAGTCGATTGCTTAGTTTCTGACACCCCTATTCCACCAGATTATGACATGTTGGGTAATGTAAGAGTAATTGTAGGAGGTAGTGGGGCAAATAGAGCTTGATCGTTGAAGTGGGATCTTTCAGCATTTTCTCTTTTTCATGTCTTTAGCTCCGCAACTTTGTTTTCCATGGGGGATATGAGCTATCAGGGCCCGACAGATACAGCATGGTGCTATCATTGGCGGACCATTATATAGGTATCGTCTTTCTGGACATTATTAACATTTATTAGAATTCAGTACTCTAAAAATAGCCCACACTCGTACAGAATTACCCGACAACGTATTTACCAACTCAAAAATATTGCCCGACGAGAGTCCTATTTTTGATAATAGGGGATGGATTCCCCTCCAAACCCCCAGTATTTTCGCTCTTGCATATATTCGTTTACAGCTGTGTCGGACATGTAATTCTATAAGTTACCTCCTTTTCATCTGTGGATATTTTTTTTAAACGTAAATAAAAGAAAATGGTAGCTGGTGTGTTTAATAAAATCCTGCAAACTTTGTTACATTGTAAATGATTGTCCAGTTTTAAGCGTTTAGGTATCTTCTTTATTCTAATAAGCACTGAATAGCCATTAGGTTTTAGCACTTTACAATTGACACTAATTCAAATCAATAACCGGCCCAGATGCCATTCTCTCTCTCTCTCTCTCTCTCTCTCTTATTGTACATTGTATTATTTTTCCATGTCGTAAATGTTCCTACGTATGTAGATGGTTTATTTTACGCTAGTCAAGATTCACCACTAGACTAATTTTGTCTACGATTATTTAGGGCGTAAGGTATTGCCAGCGCACGGCCGTAGTTGGTCCCTAGTGATCCTTTGTGTGACTCTTTGTGTTGAACTCGCGAAGACGCCTGTGAGTCTTGACTCAGCCAGCGTTACGCGCGATGTGGCTCGTCGAACGACCTTGATATGGAAATATGGCTGGCTTAGGGGCGTTAGTCACGGATTATGAACCAAGTTCGTTTCAGCCAATCACTCGGTTAGGATTATGATCCAGATTCATTTTAACCAGTCACGCAGTAATGAATCTTTTTTTTTCCAGTCAAACATATGATGAATGTTTTGTATTATACATATTCCAGGTAAAGACCGATAAAGAATGTGATCCATGTTCACTCCAGCCGAACGCTCTCTGAAAGTTAAGAGGTATCGTCGGGGTGTATCAGATCTTCTGGCAAGCATTCCATTAAGTGATGAACCTTAACACACTTTTATTACATGCAATTGAATGCCATTATCTTGAGGTGTGTTATGGATATTATGATTACTGATAAGGAAAAAGATTTTTTGATATTTTCATTTTCATGTTTATATGCTGATGATGCTTATGCTTTGATGAAGTCCTTATCTTATATTTCGGAGGATAGGCTAGCTACCTGCCGTGTGCTACTTGTAGTACCGTTACAGCTTTGCCGAGACGACAGGCTGTTCGATTAAAGCTGGTCTCTGAGCAATCTAGCTGACTTTCAGTGATACTTTTACATTTTTCGTAGCTCATACGAGACAACGGATAATTGTGTATGTATTCTGATTTTTCTGCCATTGCGAAGGTAGGAAACATGGCAACGTCTTAGTAATTAGATTGTAAGTGAGAATTATCAAGTTTGGTAAGTTAAAGGGTATGGAGAGTGAGGATGAGAAGGCTGCGGGGGCTGGGTCCATCTTACCTTTTCTCAGCTGAGGTAGAATTAGCCAGATACGATGAAAACTTTATCAACAGAATTAGAATTAACGGCTTACGATGAAAACTACCTAAGCTGATATTGGATGAGTAAGATTATGATGATAACGACATGAAAGGTAGAAAGTGGCGGATTTTGTTGAATTTTACCCCCCAGCTGAATCAGAACAAGCCGCCTAAGATTCAGACTACGAAATATTTGTGGAAGAACAAGCCAGTTGTTGTGAAAAGTACTCGCGTTCAATACAATGAAAACTACTATAGAGAATATAACGGGCTGATTACTATATAATCTGCCACACCCATGATACAGTGGTCCGAATACGAAAAAGATTTACTTCAACCCGAATTAGAGCCAGCAGGTTGTACATCACTGCTGAGACGGAACACCATCTCTGCTGAGAAAAAGAGAGGCTAGTCACGATAAAGTCTCTTTCACAGTTGAGATGAAAGCTGCCTTATAGCTGTTAGATCTGATCGCGATACAGGCCACCTCAGGTTGAGATTAGATCAACCAGTCGCGGTAGCACCTTCCCCACAGCCGAGACGGAACCGGCCGGTTGTGACAAGGACTCCCTTGTGGCCGAGACTGATGTTGGTAGGTGAATATGAAAACGTATTACGTCACAGTTTGTGGAGGAAAGAATATTAAATCACAGCCGAATAGAAAAAATCACTAGTGATAGAATCTGTTTTACCATTAAGATATGTTACTAGTTATATATATATATATATATATATAT
>JAYMFT010234224.1:0-11145 GCA_038088735.1 Panulirus argus | reverse complement strand
AATAATAATAATAATAATAATAATAATAACTAAATAATAATAATAATAATAATAATAATAATAATAATAATAATATATGAAACGTGTTATCGTATATATTGCTTTCAAAACCAACGGTGCAATGAAATCCGCGATCAAGAAATGTTACTCACGCTTCGTCAAGAACCATAAATATGACGTAACTCCGGCAACAGTCGGCGACATTAACGTCCAAGTACATTAACCTACTTTTCAAGCGTGCTAATAACTGGCGCAGACCTCGGGGGTCTCCGACGCCCGCAGCCCCTACCCAGCCCAAACAAATGAGTTGGGACGCTGGGCGACCGACCTGTTGGAAGCCGCAGGCCTTACGTAGTAGCCACCACAGCTCGGCTGGTCTGGCGCACCTCGTAAAAATAATTCTCCATACGGAGGATTTCTAAAATCAGCCCCTCCGCCACAACTGACACGCTGATCAAAGCCTGACACTTAGCTACGTGACTCTTTTTTTTGTCTCTCGACCCTACGCGAGTATAAGCCAACGCTCCCCACGGTTAGTACAGAACGCGAAGTGGGGGAAGACTGATCCCGTAAACACCTGTGGAATACGTCATAAAGCTCTCGTTGGGTCGTCAATGGTGTGGGTGACGGGGGAGGGGAACCGACGCTCATAATTCTGACAGCACACAGGTGACACAGTCAGTCAGTGCACGCATAGCGTTTACACACACACACACACACACACACGCATATTACACACTACAGGAAACGACAGGTCGTACTGTAACACCCACCTTGGGATGTATGGTGGGGCTGGTCGTACCGTGAGCTTCATATGACGACTGGTCGTACAGTGAACTTCACGTGGGTATCATGGGAGGACTGGTAGTACCATGAACTTCACGTATCATGGGAAGTATAGTCGTACCATGAACTTCACGTGGGCAACATGGAAGGACTAGTCGTACCATGAACTTCCCGTGGGCAACATGGGAGGACTAGTTGTACCATGAACTTCACGTGGGTATCATGGGAGATATGGTCGTACCATGAATTTCACGTGGGTAACATGGGAGGACTGGTCGTCCCATGAACTTCACGTGGGCATCATGGGAGGATTGGTCGTGCCATGAACTTCACGTGGGCATCATGGGAGGACTGGTCATACTGTGAACTTCACGTGGGCATCATGGGAGGTATGGTCGTACCATGAACTACAAGTTGGCATCAAGGGAGGACTAGTCGTGCCATGAACTTCACGTGGGCAACATGGGAGGACTGGTCTTAACATGAACTTCGCATTTGCATCATTGGAAGACTTGTCTTATCGTGAACTTCACATGGGCATCAAGGGAGGACTGGTTGCACTATGATCTTTATGTGGGCATCATGGGAGGATTGGTCGTACCATGAACTTCGCGTGGGCATCATATGAGGACTGGTCGTACCATGAAATTCGCATGGAAATCATGGGAGGACTGGTCGTACCGTGAACTTCACATGGGCATCATGGGAGGACTGATCGTACCATGATCTTCACGTGGGCATCATGGGAGGACTGGTCGTACCATGAACTTAACGTGACACCATGGGAGGACTGGTCGTACCATGAAATTCGTGGGCAACATGGGAGGACTGGTCGATCCATGAACTTCACGTGGACACCATGGAAGGACTGGTTGCACCATGATCTTCACGTGGGCATCATGGGAGGACTGATCGCACCATGAACTTCACGTGGACACCATGGGAGGACTGGTCGTACCATGAACTTCACGTGGGTGACATGGGAGGACTGGTCGAACCATAAACTTCACGTGGACACCATGGGAGGACTGGTTGCACCATGAACTTCATGTGGGCATCATGGGAGGACTGGTCGTACTATGGACTTCACGTGGGCATCATGGGAGGACTGGTGGTCGTACCATGAACTTCACGCGGTCAACATGGGAGAGAACGGGTCATCAATTTCTGGACAAAGGTCACGTCTGGGTGTATGGAAGAGGCGAGTTAAGGGGGCAGAAGTTATGGGAGGTGACGGATGCGCACTATGCGCGCGTGTGGGAGGGCTCGAACTTGCAGCAGGCAATCCCATGACGGGCTAGGGTGAGGGAGCATTACGGACAGTAGCGTGCGCGGGGGGGGGGAGCCGGCGGGGAGATGTAGCTTCGAGAGCTGGTGATACGGCAAGAACGAGGAGGGGCGGCTGGCTCTGCCGGTAGTGGGGGGGGAGCCGGGAGCGGGCGTGAGACGGGGTGGCCGGCAGGAGGGAGGAGGGGACGGGACGCGGCTGCGTCTAGACACAGGCTAGACGCCGCTTCCTCCCGCTCCTTGTGAGTGGGAGGCAGGCACGGGGGGTACGAACCCTGCTGCTACTTCATGGGGGCACTACTACTCCTCCTCCTCCTCCCCTCACGCATAGCCCGCCACACACACACACACACACACATACACACACACACACCACTCGCCGCCATGCACAAAATGAAGGCAACTTTTTATGCGCTCCCGCTACGGCTACTCCTGGCCATCTTCCGCACCGCTGCTACCGGCCACCGGACGGTCGTGCAGTACCACACTGACTCCCTTCCATTCGTAATTACTGATATTAACGTTTACTTAATCAGTGTAGGGGGTCGTGGAGGGTTTGTAATAAGGGAGCGCGGCGGTGAGGGACGTCGGGAACCGACCATGGCAGGTTGGAGCGAGCGACACGCTCCAACGAGTCCCGTGGTGGCGCGCGCGTCGCGCTCTGAGGGAAGCGGGAGGGAGGGAGGTAGGGGGAAGGGGGTGGGGATGGTGGCTGGCGGCAGCGGCGGTGTGGGTCCGTCAATGCACCGCCCCTTAGTCCCCGCCGCTCCGCCGTAAACGACGCACCACCCCTCCCGCTCGCTCACGCACCAACGCCACACTCTACGCACGACCCCAATACCCCCACACGCAATGACGCAAAACTTTGATGTTCCCTTACTTGCAGAGAGGCGTCACTTTGCGTGTGCCTTGCGCTGGCTGCAACGGCGTCAGGAAAAGTCTCGCCCTATGGAGGATTCTGAAGCTCTAGATGTGGAAGTACGTACAATGTGTCCCGAAGACTCGGTGGTCAGGATTGGACCAGACCCCGACCCGACCCCAGCCGCCATGGGCTCTGGATACTGTGAGTGGATCAGTGGCAGTGAACCTCCTCACCCAGGCCCCACCTCACACTAACCCTGACAATGTCTCCTCATTCCTCATCCTCCACACTCTTTCAAAACTCAGCACCATATATATATATATATATATATATATATATATATATATATATATATATATATTTATATATATATATATATATATATATATATATATATATATATATATATATATAGGTTAAATCTTAAATTAATAGAAGACAATGGCAGGTGGATAAGGAAAGATATGGCCAAGAGAGTACCTCGCTCATCAACAGCAGAACATGTTGCATCCCTCCATAAGGCATGTCACCTAATCTGCAACGACTCCAGGAATTAACTTTCTCGTTTCTTTACGAATAATGAAAATTTTCTCTGTACTCCTTCCTAGAAACACAGGCCACGAAATATGATCCCTTTTCCTCCCCCTTCCAAAACAAAGATCAGCCTGTGAAAACCTCATACAATTACATCAATTATCTGTGCGAGTAATAACTTCGACCTAAACAATTATTCAATCAAAACCCGGTCTCATATTTTCCAGGATTATAAAAAAAAAAAAAAACACTTGTGGGGAGCGTCACTGATCAGTGCAAGTGATCACACACAACACCAACTTCCACACCCACACAACCGGACGCCCACAACCCGTTTCAAATTTCTGGAAAAAAGATGCAAATCTAACTTTGGTATTTGGCGTCAAGTAACTAGAGTAGGCAACTGGCGCCATTTTTTTAATCAACCTCGGTACAGCAATGGGTCAACTGTAGCCGCCTGGTGGACCTGCATTTCTGATCAACACGACAGTCTCACACCCCGGGAGCCTCCTGTCCCACCAAATCAAGTTCTTGTGAGTGGAAAAAGCTGACGGTATATGCATATATATATGACGTGAACTACTTGGCAAAACGAGAAAGTTTAATACTAAATGTCCATCATGACAACGCCTCATATCTCATCCCCCCCGGCTATAAAAGATGAGGGAGTATAACCCCAACACGTGAGAGATGAGGGAGTATAACCCCAACACGTGAGAGCAGTCAGAGGTCAGTCAGCTGCTTCGTCAACAGCCTAGCGAGGTTGTGTGTGCCTGTCTGCTGGGGCGGGAGCGTCAGGCCAGAAGCTGACCGCAAGGGAGACGTTACTGCTGCTGCTGTCAACATCTTTCATTACTGACCGTACGTACGTTAAGGTAATATATTGGCTCTATGCCACAGCTTAATACCACAGCCTGCCCTTTGAGACCGACTCGCCCACTAGACTCTATGCTACAGCTTACCCTCTTATGGCTGACACACCAACTGTCTCAACACATCTAACTACACCAAAAATAACTAACAACACACGATTACTTTAAGTAAATTTTACTTATTTCATTCCACATTACTATAAAGACTCCACATTACTTACAGAACAAACATAACTCACCTTAACAGGCACTGGCATTATTACCTAAACCCTCTGTTGCATACCCAATAATTTCAACTTGTTACAAGTGTAATTACCTATTTGTACGTTACGGGGAGAGAGATTTACACCCGTGTGTGTGTGTGTGTGTGTGTGTGTATCTAACCAGCCGAAGCCCCTGCTTCCTCTGGTGAAGGAGTCGAGATCCTTCAGTTAATTTTCTACTGTAGTCAGGGGACGCGGAGTCCTGCAGGTGGCCTTGTGACGAGGCGCCACACAGTCTGCCACGCCCCACCACACAAACGACGGTAGAGACACCACATGGACGGTTACTAATCCACCTCGCCCGTGCTGCCTGTATACACTGCGTACTGTCAAATGTGTCAGCACAGCTGAGCACTGTCACCGGTCGGTACTGTCCGGCCGAGTGTAAGACTGGCCTCCATACCCCGTGGCGGGTAAAGTTGCCCGACAGTAGAATCTTCAGTACCCGTTACCTACCTGGTAAGTACCCATAACCCACCTGGTAGGTGGAGGGTAAGTAACCATAACCTATCTGGTAGGGTGAGGGAAGTACACATAAGCCAGCTAGTAAGAAGAGGGCAAGTACCTATAACCCATCAGGTAAGCAGAAGGTAAGTACTCATAACCCACTTGGTAGGAAGAGGGTAAGTAGTCATAACCCAGCAGGTAAGTTGGGGGTCAGTACCCATATCCCAGCATGTAAGTAGGGGGTCAGTACCCATAACCCAGCAGGAAGGTAGCATGGTGTAATCCGTGTGCCCTTCAGGGGTCGCCATAACCCCGACGGGACACGCCACACACCGCCCTCCCGACCCAGGCCAACAGGAAACGTTTGATGCCGCACGACATCACTCACCCAAACCTCATACATCAGCTGCTCACACAATCACCCTACACGTTCACCCTACCACCTTCACATTCATCCAAGACGCTTCGTAGTCGCCCTAACCTTACCACACGTCAGTCAAACAATCACCCTACTCATTCACCGCAACATTGTCACAATCATCAAACAATCACCCTACACATTCAACCCACATTAACCCAAAACCACTCCTGCTCACCCAACCCTACTCATACACCAAACATCCACTTGCACACATTCACCAACGTCATGCTCCCCATACTCATCAAACCCAACATGCACTACTCACACTCATCACATTCTTCCAAATCTCATCACTCCACCTCACACTCATCATATTCACTCCCCATTCATCATATTCACCCCACTTTACCAAGGAACTCTTGCGCAACCCATGCCACTCATGCTCACCCCACACTACACATATTCGACTCCATATAATTCATATTCATCCCATAACACTCACGTTCATCCCATATCATACTCATGTTCGCCCTTACCCTACTAATGTTCACACCATACCACAATCATGTTCATACGATTCCACATTCATGTTCACCTCATATCACATTCTTGTTTAACTTATACCACACTCATGTTACCACAAGTCATGTTCACCTCAATTTATATTAACCTCATCCTTCAATCATGTTCATCTCCTACCACTTATCTTTAACACGCACCTATTCATATTCATCCTACAGCAAACTCATGATCATCACTTGTTACACACATGTTACACCCAAAGCATGTTCATCAAGTAACGCACTCATATTCACCCAATACCACTAATCTTCACCACACTACACTTAAGTTCACCAGTAAACCATTCATGTTCGTCGCATACCACTCACTTTCACCACATAACTGGCTCACAGTCAAACCACAGCACAGTCACATTCACCACGTCTCAATTACGGTCATCCTACTAGACACATGTTCACCTCATATTCACCAGGTAAAACCCATGTTATATGTTCCCCTACACCATTCACGATCACCACACATCACATTCATCTCCTACTACTCATGCTCACCACATTCCACATTCGTTTACCCTACACATACCCACTACGTTCACCCTAAAGTCTATACCACTCATATTCACACACCACACGCGTTTCCCCCACACCACTCATGTTCACCATATCATATTCATACTTCCTCCGTAAAATACTCATGTTCAGCCTATATCACGCCCTTTTTTTCCCATAATACAATCATGTTCGTCCCAAACCACAGTCAAGCCCACATACCAGTCATATTCACCCTTTGCTAAACTCATACTAATCCCACACTACACTCATATTTACCTTACACTAATCACATTCACCCCATACAATGCTCATGTTCTCTGCATAAAATGTTCATGTTCGCCCGGCGTTAATCTTGTTCACCCCGTATCATACTCATGATCACCCCATACCGCACTCATGATCACCTCACAGCACACTCATGCTCATCCAATACCACACATGTTCATCGCATACCACATTCATGATCATCCCACGCCACATTCATGTTCACGCACTACCACACTCACATTCACCCCATGCCATATTCATATTCACCCCATACCCCACCGATATTCACCCCATACACCACCGATATTCACCCCATACACCACCGATATTCACCCCATACACCACCGATATTCATCCCATACACGCCCCATGTCATGTTATACCCGGAGGCAGCGTGTGGTGGAACACCAGGTGAGGAAGAGATCTTTGTAGCCACACACACTCCCCGGGCTGCCATACGACCCCCCCGCCGACCCCTACATTACACCTGCCCTGTTTCACAGGTGACCTTTACGCGCAACGCTAATGCCTCGAAATTTCTCCCGCGGCTCCCGCCCACGCCTCCCGGCCCACGCCCCGCCCTCACAATACACCTCCTCTCCTTACACACACACACACACACACACACACACACACACAACACACGACCGGACACAAAGTCAGAATTACGCTCACGCATAAACATACAGCCACGCACACAAACAAACGTGCGCTGGCATAAACATCCTTCAGACACATGCGCGCGCGCGCGCGGGGGAGCATACAAATCGCATACGCATTGCTGTTCATGCAGACGATGTCTCGTTGCTCGACCGCTTGCTATTCCGATCACAGGAGACATGAAGGTTCGTTACAAAAAGATTTATTATAAGGATTTTAGCGTGTGTGTGTGTGTGTGTTTGTGTGACTTGTAGTTAAAATGGGCTTTGGTCATCAACTGCCTGGGTCATTAAGGCCCTAACCCACAATCCAAACATCGCGAAGACCTTCTTCGGGTGTTCAAGAGAGGGAGGGACAGGGCCGTACACGACGTCACTGCGTGCAAGGCCCGCTGGTGGTGGGGAGGAGGAGAGCGGGGCAACACGCTGACGGCGGCAGGTGACAAGAGGAGGAGAGACGACTGTGCTACTTACCATCGTCGGGGTCTGGAGGGATAGGGTTGACCCACTTGGATATACGCAGTGGCCCCGGTTGGCGACGCTGGTGGCGCACCTGTCCTCGGTACGGTGGCGTGCCCTCGGCCTGGTAACCCGTCGCCCCCTCGGCCTCGTACACTGGTACCTCTTCCTCGTGAGGAGGATGTTCCTCTTGCGGCAGAGGGTGAGGGGGCGGCAGGGCATGCAGCGGCGGCGGAGGGACGACCGGCAGGGCGGGATGTCTCTGGGAGGGAGGCTGGGGCGGAGGCAGCACCATGGGAGGGCCAGGGTGAGGCGGTCGGTATCCCATGCGTGGCATCTGACGTGCTGCCATCATGGGTGGCATCTGGGGCACCGGCGGCCCCATGGGCGCGCCGTGCAGCGGAGGTCGGGCCATGGGTGGACCTTGATGGGGCGGGTGTCTCAAGGGCGGACCTTGGTGGCCCGGTGGCCGAGGCAAGGGGTTGTGGTAGGGCCTTGGGTTGTGGTGGGCCGGAGGCGGGTCCTCCGGGGACGGTCTCGCGCTGGACCCTTGACTAGACTCCAAGGGCGAGCCCGTCTGTCCTTCTGGCCCCGGCTCTGCCGCTTCTGAGGACTCATGAATGGATTCCTTTGGCGAGACATCGAGAGTGCCATTGGCCCCCGCGTGGTGCGGGGGCGGGAGGACCGTGAGAGGCTCGGGTGGCCCCGAGGCCGCCTCGGTCACCTCCCCGTAAGGCTCCGTCGGGGCCGGTGCTACCCAGCTCTTCCCGGTGCTGGGCGCCGGGAGAGAAGTCTCCTTCATTACTACCGGGGCGGGAGGCTCCACCGTGACGGGAGGAGGGGAAGACTCCCCCTCGCCCGGCTGGGCAGGTGCCTGTGCCTCGGCCTGAGGCTCCTCCGTCGGTGCTGCTGCCGCCGCCATGACGCCGACGACTGCAGCGGCCTCCCCCTCAGTGGCGTGACGCACGTCCTGCATGGCAGCGGGGGGAGTACTTCGAGGCTGGAGTAGCGAGGGCGGGTCGGCCAGAGACAGTAAGGGGGGGGGGAGGTAGTAGCAGCGGGAAGCGTTAGGCTGGATCAGTAGCCGGCTCACGCCACAACATAGTCTGCACGTCAACACTAAAGTAGCATCAGACACATGCTACCGCACACTGCAGCTACCGCCACCACCGCCAACGTTTTCCAAGAGGCTCGCTCGCTCGCTAGCCGGTACTTCCTCAACAGGTCTTTTATCAACACTGTTCTACTGAAACTACCATTTAGGAGTCTGAACGGACACTTCACTCGATAAGAATTTGCTGTAAGGAAAAGAAATGACATCAAATGAGACAAGCGGCGAGGCCGTGGGATGATGTTGACGAAGGCATAAGAACTACAAATAAGACGCGGGGCAAGTTGGTTGGCACTAAGTGTGGCACGGTGCCACCCGCGAACATTCCAGTAGCCGGCGCACAAACGCTCTCCTCTCAAAGCGGCTATCGTCTATCGTATGGCATTCCAAACTTCCGGTGGTGGGTGGGTGGGGGGGACAGACGTGGGCGGGGTGGGAGGGAGGGAAGGAGGGGGTGGGTAGTAGTGAGGGCAACCTGGCCACCTCATGCCCTAGGCACGCGCCCGCGGCACATGATACTACACACTTCTTGACGTTTCCTCTGATAAAATCGCGTATGGCAGCATGACCCAACGCGCGGCGGTGGACCGGGCAATGTTTTTAAAGCCATAGCGTGTTGACGGGGGCAAAGCAGGGTATCGCATGACGAGTTACGAGTGAGGTGCACCACCCACCCACCCACCCACCCACCGGTGAGGCAATGTCTGCAGGACAGCGAAGGCCGACCCACCGCCACGCTACCTACTGACGACATCAACCAGGATTAACAGCACCGCACGCGGGACTCGCACGTCATCGTGCCGCCACAGCCAACATTACGCAAATGAAAGATGCTCCCGCGGCCCTGTGGTTCGCCAAGCTCGCCTACACGGACCATCGGGACACACGGGTCACCCCGCGGCCCCGTGGTTCGTCAAGCTCACCTTCACGGACCAGCGGGACAACACACACACACACACACCTATCTTAAACTGTAGACATCCTACAAAACCTTCCTCGGCATCAGTCAACGCGATGCCTGGCCCTGCCTTGGCCCCGGAACAGGCAACAGATAGACAGAGGGTGGGTGGCCACACGCCTACTGGGTGACCGAACCTTGGCCAAAGGGGGGAGAAGGGGGGGGGGTGGAAGCTGTGAATGAGCGAGTGATTCAGCGTTGGAGGCACGCAGGGCCGTCGCCCGGGTGCCACACTTGTTACTCATGTGTCCTCCGTCCCTCCTACAACACAAACACACACACACACCTTCAACACCTCCGGCACGACACCCGCACCACTCCACACCCACGTAACACAGTTACAACCCTGACGCACCCTTGTTTGTTGCTTAGACCAATAAAGCCATTTGAATGAATAACGTGTACGTTGCGACAGCACCAGCAGAAGCCGATGGAAGCCCTCAGCCTTCGGCGCCCGGCGCCAACCCTCACTGACAAGGCTGCTACACTGTCCTCTCCTCCCACGATATGTTCGTGATGTCACACACTCCAAACTGCCTGGCGTCCGTACACACTGCTGGAGTCCCGGCCCCATACCACCCCCCGCTGATGTTCTGGGTGATACTCCCCCGCCATCCACACTCCCTCCTCCTCTGATCAGGCCTCTCTCTCTCTCTCTCATACACACACACACACACACACACCTGCGGCAACCTACTCCATACGACACGAGGCAGCCCCGGAGTCGTAAGGTGGCCGATCGAACCCAAACAACACAGACGGAAGATTACAACGAAAGTAAATCTTGCGACCAACGACACGGATTACAGAGGTGGTGTTATTTATGGGACCATGACGCCTGCAGCTGCTGCTGCTGTGTGCCCCGTTATGCACGATACAGTCACGAGAGCCGGTCTGGGGCGCTCCAGTTGACCGTGAGTGCCAGCTGGACGGTCAAGTGCCGGGCGGAGGTGGACGGCCGACCGGCACTGCCCTCCGGACAGTCACGGCTACAGTCTTGCATGTTACCAACGGTCACCACCACCAACAACAACCCCACTGTCACTTTACTTAAGCTCCCTCCGCTTCACTCAGACCGCCATGTTGACCCACACTCAGATCATATATGCTTCCGATGTTGTCATAAAACGTCACGCACTGTCATACCTTAAACAAGAATGTTTCTGCGTCACTATTGCAATGTACGTGTAAAATCATATATATATA
>JAYMFT010234223.1:0-24914 GCA_038088735.1 Panulirus argus | reverse complement strand
ATATATATATATATATATATATATATATGTTATCCCAGGGGATAGGGGAGAAAGAATACTTCCCACGTATTCCCTGCCTTAAACTCACCTTTACCTAGAACCTCTCACCCTTTTCTCTACCATGTGTCTCCCTTTTGCATTACTATCAATTATTATTTAATCCTTAAATGCCTGGTTACCATTTTTGCTGCTCATTGTCTCTTTATGTATCAGGTATTTCCAGTCACCGGTCGTATTTAGCACAATTCCTCAAGTTGTTCACTGTTTCCATTCACTTCACTGAATACCCCATGCCTCTCATTTATACCAAGAACAGCCACAACACCTGCTTTTGCATTCTAGTCATCCATCACTAATACCCAATCTCTAACATCAAGACTGCTGACATAGTCACTCAGCTGCTCGCAAAACACTCGTTTCTCACAAGGGGAGGGTTTCCAGTCCCCCACTATCACCCCTTAGTTGCCTTCTGCGGCATGCAGGGAATACATAGAAAGTATTCTTTCTTCCCTGCCCCCTTGGGATAAAATGTACATATTTGACAACATAGTTACTGGGTAATATGTTAACATAGCAGATATTTGATGGTATAGTTATTGGATAATATTTCTGTATTTCACAGTATTTAAATCTTATAAGAATTCATGTAGTTTTTTCTTACTCGTTAATGCAATAGTATTATGATTTGTTTTTCAGGAAAGGGATAGCATTACAGCAAACAGCAGACCACTGTCTTCTGCTGCTCAGTTTGGTACACCTGCCAATCACTTACAATCTTCAATAGGGGCTCCTTCAAACTCCATTGCCCCACTGTCTCCAATTTCAGCAAAGACTTCAGAGGAATCTTCCACCTCTGATGATACCAGTGATGATTCAGATGTGTCTTCCAATAATACATCTGATGATGAGCAGCCAGAATGCTCACCCAAGGTCAGTTGAGAAGTGGTTTTAATAATTTTGTAGTGATTTGCTTTGCCATAATAGCTAGCAGAACATATGTATATAAAAATGTTTTTTTTAAGGTACCAGTGAGTATTCTTGTGACACAAAATGTGTATAGATATATCACCCCATTTTATTGCCAACCTGAAGTACAAAAATATTCACCTCCCTCACTACCCCATCCATAAGTAGATTAAATAGCCATGTTGCCATGATACACCGCAGACTCACCACCACCTGGGACTATTCACTCATCTCTCATTCGTCTCATACACAGACCTTACTCTTTTGATGAAAACACATATATCCCTAACAACTTCCATAAAGTATCTCTATCAACTCTATCATGCACTTTCTCCAGTTCCAAAAGTGCCACAGAGAAATCCCTTTGTTTCTATAAAATATTTCTCAAAAATTCTTTGAAGTATACACATGATCTACACATCCTCTACTATACCTGAAACCACAGTGTTCCTCCCTAGTTTGATGCACTCTTCATGCCACCATCCTTTCAGTCACCACTCTCCCTTACCAGGTACCCCCAACAAACTTATACCTCTGTAATTTAAACCTTTACTTGTCCACAATGCTTTTATGCAGTGGCATGGGAGAAAGAATACTTCCCACAAATTCCCTGTGTGTCGTAGAAGGCAACTAAAAGGGGTGGGACTGGGGGGCTGGAAATTCTCCCTTCCTGTTTTACTTTTCCAAAAGAAGGAACAGAGAAGGGGGCTGAGTGAGGATTATCCCTATAAGGCACAGTTATCTGTTCTTGACGCTATCTCGCTAATGTAAATGGCAAATATGTATGAAAAAAATTGAACATTTACTTGTCCACTCTGCTTTTATACAGTGACACTGTACAGGCATTCTTCCAATCCTGAAACATTTCACTATGATTCATCCCTTTACTGAAAATCTTAACTAATGAACAACATAGTTACCTCCTTTTTATTAAGAAATTCAGCTGCAATCCCATCCACTCCAGCTGCTTTGCCAAATTTCATCATATGTAAGGCTTTCAACAACTCATTGCACCAAATCGCTTGCCATGAGTCTCTCACCTCTCACATCTCCACATCCACAACACCACACATTTGCCACATATTCACTAAACACATTCAACAGTTCAACACTCTTTCAAATTACTTGTTCCATTCTCCACATCTGCCTGTTACCACTTCTCCCTTTGCCCCTTTCACTGATACTATTTTTCATACTATTAACCCGCTTCCAAAAGATTTTCGTAATCACCTTGCTGATATTCACTCATCCCATCTCTTAATTTGCCCAGATTTTTACATTCCCTTCAAATTCCTCTACCTTTTGCAGTCTCCTAATCATCACACTCCCTCCATGCAGTTACCACCATACGCATATCATTTCTCTTTCACTAGCAACTTAACTTTCTCATCTGACCAATCTACTCTTTTTCATATGCCTACTTCCCCTCCACATGCTACACTCTTTTTGTGCTGATACAAGCAGTACTTCTGTAAATACCTCCCATTCCTTGACCATTCCATTTTCATTTCTCTTTCACCTTTTTTCCATTCTACACCCTATCTTTCCTGGTATCTCTTTATACAAGCTGCTTTTCCAACCTCACTCACCTTCACCATCCTTTTGCTGCCCATAACATTTCCTCTTTTCCTGAAGCCTCTACAGTAAACCTTCAACCCTATCTCCACCAATCAGTGATCGGACATCCCACCATCAGCCCCACTCAGCATGCAGTATTGCAGAAAGTAAATGCGTCATGTTTAGCTTCACTGACTGTGACACAATCATGGGCCACATAGGTTCAGATTCAAGTAGGAGTAGTTGGTCCACAGTCAACCCAGCAGTTCATCCTCCCATAGGTTAATGAAATGGGTACATGGTTTTGTCTAGGGTATATACATACACATGGCACTAATGAGATGGCCTTGATGAAGGGCATTCAGGTGCCTGTGCTATCTCAGCTTTAAGATAGAAAGTAATGTCATTTTAGGACAGGGAGAAAATGTTGCATTATTGATATTCTTTTGGTTCTCTTGCTTTCCCTGTTTTGTGTTCTCCATATCTGTCCATTCACCTTGCTGAAATGGTGGAGGCTCATGCAGTCAGTCAGGGTTTTCCATTCAGAAACTTTGGGGGGTGAACTGTAAGAGAAGTAAAATGTGAATCATAGATATACTGGTAGTGGATCCAATATGATGGATTCCTATACGAGCACATCTATTGATTAAGTTTTTGCCCTGGCTCTTGAGCATCCTGCACAAAAAGTACTCATACATGTGTATACACATTTACTCTTTCACTTTCATGTCGTTCCTTTGTGTTGTAATTTTGTTTAATACTTCATTTTTAAGTTGGGTTTTAGTGCATTTATGTTTTTTATATAGATAGATGATGATTTAGGTTTGTGAAAGTAGTCATTATTTCATTTCAGCCTCAAGAGGACAAGTCCAATGCCTGGAAGCTGGATAACTTTATCACCCAAAGAAAGACAAACTCACCCTTATTGCAGGGGGTAAGTCCCTTGCTGATATTGTTACAAAACATTTTGTTGATATCTTGCATTCAAAGATGTTTTTATTTACATTTTTTGTTATTACTAGATGCTGCTTTAAAGTTTAGAATCTGTACATTTATTTTTGAAAACTTAGAAATACCTACCTCTCATAATCGGCTTTCATTTTTACCAACATCAGTTTAAGGATCACCTCCTTATGCTCTTTTACATATTCCCACAACTACTTAAGCAGAAATGTTTCCATTTCGTTAACTCTTTCCATCACACTAAATCCTGACTTTACCCAAAAGACTTTCCCAAGCCATTCTTTCATTATGCTTCTCAGAGCTAGACCATCTGGGTTCCTTTCCTCTTACATGTTACATCTACAAGTTCACACACCTGAGCTTAGAGTCTATAAGGAGGATGAGGACTCCCAGCTTGGCTCCCTCAATTCCAACTTTAGAAATTGAAATTTAGAGCCAGTTTGAGCAATAACATTGAACTACCACTAGCTTATAAGAAATATGAAATAGTGGGCTATATTTCCCTATCCTTTGAGAAATTATATATTTATATATTCTGTATAGATAACTCTTAATGCATTTGTTTTTTATGATTACATGAAGACTGCTGCAGTGGGGTCTGTACCTGGTCCTCGGCCAGAGGACAAACCCCCCATGGAGGTTACACCGTCTGCCCCACCATCTAGAGAAAAGCGGGATCGTCGTGCTAGCAAGGCATCTTCAGCATCTAACTCCTCCTGTCGCGTTGCCCGACCGGCTCTAGAACTGAAAAGTCGAGCCAAAACAAAGGGCGGGCACTACGATGACTCCTCAGATGAAGAAGAGCCTCACCCTAGGCCTACTCCTCGGGTCTCTGCTGAGTTGCGCCAGACGCCAAAGCATGGTAGAGACCACGACTCCAGGGTTCGGCCATTAAAGTCTAAGATATCAAGTAGTCATCTACAGTACTCAGACAGTGAGTCAGATGCTGAACTTGTCAATCCTAGAAAGGGTGGATCAAATCAGCCTTCAAGTGGTTCTAGTAGTTCTGGAAAAGGAGTACCAAAAGTGCTGGATAAGTCTCCCAAGACTGTTACCCAAATTACTCGGGAGTCAACTAGAAAACCTCCAAGAAAGAAATCTGATTCCTCAAAGAAAGATAGTCATTTAGGTGCCAAATCTGAGAATGGAAAATCAAAGCGTGAAACAAAGTTATTGGAGTTTTCACCCACTGACATTGACAATGATTATGATAGTGACAGTGTTATTGATGTAGTGACAACGTCCCCTGAAAAGATGCCATCCAGGGTTACGCCAACCTCACAGTGCACCCCTTCAAGGACACCTAAAGAGTCTTTAAAATTAGCTCCCAGTCCTGTAAAATCAGTCCAGGCAAGTCCCCATGTATCTCCTATGACTTCTGTTAGTGTCTCTAGTAAAAACAGTGTAAAAAGATCCAACATTGGAGGACTCACTGAAGCCATTAGTTCTGAATCATTAATGAGCAAAAGTGATGATGAAATGCACTCTCCCTCTGGTCGGTGCCAGAGTGGCTCTCAAAAGTTAGACGTTGCCAGAGATAAGGGAGCACTTGTAAATAGGGCATTTAGCACATCAGTCAAGAAAGACAAGGGGGGAAGGGAAAGGGAAAGGGACCCACAAGAAACAAAGAATAAGAAAGGAAAAAGTTTAAGTGATACGAGAAAAGTTAGTGGTAATAAAGACACAAGTGAGAAAAGTAAGAGAGATAGAAGTAGAGGAATCAGTGAATCGAGTTCAGTGGACAACAAATTAGAGGGGAGACCTTGTGCCTCTTCCTTAGTGAGTAAGGTGTGTAAATCTCCCTTAGTTAGTGCAGAACCAAAAGTGCCCATACCCCTGGTACAATATGAAAATGGCGTTCCAAAACTCACATGTACAATACCCCTTAGCTTTATTAACAAAGTGCCCAAATCTAGTGTAAATGGTGCATTGTATATAAGTAAAACTGAAGTGAAGGAAGAACAAGATAAAAAGAAAGTCCTTGATAATAGAACTAAAGAAGGTAAAGGCAAAAGAAAAACTTGTGATCCAAATACAAAAGCACCTGAAGATGTGTCAAAACGAAAAATAATTACGTCCATATTTGGTGGTGTTAAGAGACAAGATCATGAAAGTGATGAGGACAAAGTGAAGAAAGAAATTAAGAAAGAGCCTGTTGATAGTGATGATGAAGACTGTAAAAGGAATGGAGTTAAGCCATCTATCACTGTTAAAGAGTGAGTAGGATTTTGTTTTATTTAATTTTTTATATTGGCCTATGTTACCTGAAAATCTGGTTTTAAAACTTCTTCATATACTGATTTTTTTCTCTAAGGGAAAACAAAAATGTATTATGTATGATTCAAGATACACAGTGCTATACAGTATTCAAAATGAGCCTAAAATTGGTCAGATACTCATGTGAATATAAACTTGAACTTTAGGTGATTTATATTCTCTTGTGCTGTAGGTAAGTTAGAAGTAGAAAAGATAGGAATGGATATTTGCATATTTAGGGAGATATATTAAGGTACATTAAGATATATTACACACTATCAGCTAGAGACATGGCCCTTCTTTGTCTGTTCCTCTCTAATACGGGAAACTGGCATCAAGTATGAAAAGAATATTAGATGTGAAAAGTTGAATACTAAATTGTTGACAAAAGGAGGTGAAGAAGGGATGTATGTGGGAGATGGGGAAGGGATGATTTGAAATGATATTGTATGTTTCATCAAAAAGGAGACAAATTTGCTTTAGGTCCTACAGAGAGAGCTGCAAATGTCTCCATAAATGTAAAGATACTTTTAGGATGTTCAGATTACAGAGGTATAAGTTTGTTGAGTGTACCTCATATGAAGCACAGGAGAGTGGTGATTGAGATGGTGGTAGCATGCAGAGTTTCAGAATTGGGAGGAACCATGTGACTTCTGGAATACAGGATGTGTGGGTTGGGTGTTTGCTTTGAAGAATGTATGTTAGAAATATTTTGAGAAACAGAATGATTTGTGTTGCATTTATGGATCTAAAAGAGAAATGTAGGGATGACAAACATCCACTTTGGACAGTGTAGGAGGAAAGCTGAAGGAAGCAGTGAAAAGTTTTCACCAAGAGTGTAAAACATGTTATGGGTGGGGGTGCTGGGAGATGAGTCAGTTGTCTTTTGCTGATGTCACAGCACTGTTGGTAGATTCGAATGAGAAACTACAGAAGCTGGTGATAGAGTGTGGGAAAGGAAATGAAATTAAAGTTTGTTTAGTAGTAGAGAGAAGGTATTTGGAGTTGGAGTTTGAATGTAGAGAACCTGGAGGAAGTGGAATATTTTAGATACTTTGGATTGGATATGGCAGTGAATGTAACCATGGGAGCTGTAGTGAGCCAGAGGATGGGTGAGGGGGCTGAAGTTCTGCACATATTAAGGAATTTGTGGAAAGAGGTCACTTATCTTTAAGGGCAAAGATGGGTATTTTTATGATAAAGTTGTCCGTTGGTGCTGTTTGGATATGAAGTAATGGTTTAAGACAAATGTGAAGAAGGTTGTTATGTTGGAAATTAATTCTTTTGAGTACAATATGCAATGTGAGGATGGTTGATCAAATAAGAAATGGTAGGGTAAGATAGAGGTGCAACACTAGGAGGAGAATACATGTCAGATCTGAAGAGGATGTGCTGAATAGTTTAGATGTATTGAGAGGGTGACAAAGAGGGTATACAAGTCTGAAGTAGGGTGAACAAGGATTGATGTGGAAGGATGGAGTGAAAGATGCTTTGAAGGTTTGGGACCTGAACATGCCGGAGGGTGTGAGTCGTGCAAGGAACTGAGTGAATAGAAGCTGTGTGTTATGCAGGGGACAACTTGCTGTTAATGAGCAGAACCAGGGCAATTGAAGCAGTTCAGGGAAACTATGGAAAGGTCTGTGGAGCCTGGTTGTGGATAGGGGCTCTGGTTTATTGCAATATATATGACAGCTAGAGACAATGTGAGCAAATGAGACCATTTCTTTTTCTGTTCCTGGCACTACCGCACAATTGCAGGAAATGGCAAAATGTATGAAAAAAAATAATTTCCTGAAGATGTTGGAATATGGTACTGCTAGCAGAATTTCTAGGTTGGAACATTAGATAGACACATTAAGTAACAGAAGTTGGTGGGAACATTAGGTACAAGCCTCTGAAAACACTGCAATAGAGTTACCCTTTGCCTGTGGCCTATTAGGGGTGAGGCACTAGAGGCTAAGAAGTGGCACTAAAGTTCACCAGTTATGGAGACTTTTGGCGTGGCCACTCCCTCGAGGAAGTTCCCAAAGGAAATGGGCATCGGAGATATAGATATAGAGATAGGGTGATATGGTACACAGATGCTCTCATCTACTGTGTATGAGAGCTATGAATAAGGGTTGATTGCCAAAGAACAGTTATGTGAAAGAATTGTCTTTTTTGCTGTTTTGTGTAAGGATCAGTGTAGTAATGTACTGCTATGGATGAACATGATAACTAGTGGTTACATTATTGAGTACAAGTGACAGAAAAGAAACAAATGATCTGTAGGGAATGACTAAGTTGAATTTATGGGATATGGATGAATGGATCAGCTTTTCATTTTGAAAGCGAATATAATGAAATTCTTTTAAAAGGACTGTATATACATCTTCGCTGGACTACCAGAAACCTTTTAATAGAACAGATAGGAATGTACTGTGGAGGAGCTAAAACTTATGAAGTACTGGAGAATGTATTGGAATGAATGTAGGAAACATTGTGTGGTTTATTTTCGCTTGGAATAATATGGGCATGTTGTGTCCTCAGGGCTGTAAATTTTAAGTAATATTGAATGTGGATTAAAGAGATTAGAATTTGTAAATATATGCAGATGAAACAGTGTTAGGAACATGGTGGCAGAATTCCTGGATTATTGTTTTTAATTATTACTTTTTTGTACCTAATAGCTCTTTATACCTAATTGCCATGGTAATGCAGCATCAGGAACAAAGGAACAGTGGCCTCATGTGTACTCATGCACACTAGCTATCATGCATAATATACTGAAATTGGATTTTGTGTGTCATTAAAGAAAATGCAAATTTAAAAGTGGATTTTAACATGAGCAAGATGGTGCTGGAAGAACCCATAATGATGCAACTTTAGAGGTTTGTCCATTGACTAAAATTGCATGGGAAAATCACAACAATATGTTTGTGTTTGAGAAAAGGGCCAGTATGTGATTCAATCATTTAGTGAAAGGTTGGAAGTGTACAGACTTTCAGATATCTAGGAAATACTGGTATGCATAGTGATGAGAAGTTACAGAGTAATTTAGGAACACTAATGCCATGTATTTCAAACAGCTATAGGCAAGTACATCCTTTCAAGGCTGATTGTGATAGTTGAAGATGTCAGAAACTTGCTGATTAGTATGTTAACAATAGTATGGCGTACAGACGTTTGAAGGAAAAACCCTGCAAACAATTCATGTAACTAAGGAAGCACAATAATATCAGTTATGGACTGGAAGCAAAATATTTATGATGTCTGTCACTCTTAATTGGTAGATAATTCCTCATGTTAGTGATCCTGAAGGAAAGAATTTCACCTCATTCAAGGTAAAACATTTTCCACATGTATCCATTACTGTGAGTGGAATTTGACAAATCAAGCCTTAATTGGCTCTAGGTTATTGAAGCCTTTGATGATTTTGATCCCCTCTTAATCTTCTCTTTTCATAGCTAAATGAATTTAAGTTGTTTAGTTTTCTGTCATATGATTTGTTTCCAGCCGGGGAATTATCATGGTTGCTGAATGCTGTAAAAAAAAATAAATAAATAAAACTGATCTTACTAAATAAGGTGGGGATGTACTGGTGATCTGTAAAGAGTAAGGATAATTTCCATGGACTTACATTTGGTAACTCTACCTCTGAAGCAAAGAATTTTTATCACCCCATTTTTACTGCTTCACTGCACTGCATGCTTGGCTTAGTCATCACAGAGTATTGCAGTCAAGTCTTTTTCATAATTTACCTTTTATAACTTAACAGAATTCATGCTGTAGCTTGCTTTCTCATTTTTACCGCTGATATATAAAACTTCGCCCATATGGATATTTAAGTCAATTTGCTTTCTACAAACCATCCATCATTTTGTTCATATCACTTTGAATCTACAGACTTTCAGTTTCAGAATTAGATTTATTTCCCAGCTTTGTATTTTCTGTGAGTTTAGATTCCTTACATTGTAGCCTATGTTGATTATTGATCTCTTTAAGTTTCTTTTGTGCTATTTTCTCAGACAACAGTCACTTATTTTATAATTCTTACATTTTTGCTTCATTCTGAAAAAAAAGACCATCTTCTACATATTGGTACATTTACTTCCTCTACTGTTTTGAAATTTTTGCTAAACTTTTTATGTCCATATTGCTTTCATTGACAATTTTATCCTGGATTTGCCTGTTAAGAGAATTGCGATCAAGTTGACCAACATTACGTGCAGTGTTGAAAATTACCTTAGAATTAAGTTGGTGATCCTTTGTACCAAACTTTTCTCCTTCATTTAAATGAGATCCTTTTTTGTAGCTAGAACTAAGTCTGTGTTCTGTTAATGAGTAGGGTTCGCAACTAATTGTGATCGAGCACTGACAAGCAAATTTAGGTAGAGTCCACAGAGTCCACACCCATTGCTACTGGGAAGGAATTCCCCCTTTAGCTTCCAGCAAATTAAAATCTTCCACTATGATTGAATCATGCTCATTAAAAATTTCAGGCATCTGATGATAAAAGTCTTAGCCTACCTCTGGTTTCTGTGCTTAGGGGGGGAATGAACTCACCTGGCTGTTGTTTTCTCATGAGGTTTATCTTTAATTTTGGAAATATGATTATGATAATATGAACAGCTACAACATTTTCATCATAGGATTAATACATGCTTTAACAACAAAAGAGACACCACTAACTGCTTTATCTCCCCAGTAACTGAAATTCCCTTGTGTGATTTGCATGGGAGACCAGTTCACCTTTTCATTGGTGAAAATTGATATTAAACTATGATGTTGCCAAAATAGCGCCAGGTTGTGGTTACAATGAACATTTACTTTACAAGGGAGTTTGTTGGTTTCTGTTTATAGATATAAACAAAACACACTGAGAGATGAACACCAAAGACACAGGCACCATAGATACAAAAGATTTCATTTGTTATCAGTATCATCAGAAGTTACTCAGATCAACATGGTTGAGTTGCAAGGCTTGTGAGTTCGTAACTAACTCTATTCCCACAAATCAGCATTTTGAGAGAATGAAAATTGAATTTCATTGAGGAAAGTAAAGCACATGGAACTGGAACGAGTTGCAGGTCTGTAAGTTGAAGGAAGTGAGGGTTGCCTTACTTATCTGTCTGTAGATTCCCCTTTAGTGTATACAGTTGCCTGAGAGTGAATGCTGAACCTGGGAAGAAGGATAATTTATTGCCAGCAGCTGGGCTTACTTTACTTTTGGTTGGGGTTGTGGTTAACTGCTGTTTAGCCAAGCCATTGTGCGAGTTGATTAGTGGATTCAAGACATTTCTTATGGTCAGTGAGTGTTCTGCTGACCATTGCTGTGATAAGTTATAGGTGTGTGTCTGCACTGCTTACATGAAGGTCAGGAACAAAAGAAAGTATTTTAGCCCCCAAAACATATTTTTCATGAAAAATTCATGCAGAGCACCTCACTGAAACCATAAATTCAATGTCACATGAGTTCAGCTTGTTTTTGTACCTTAATATGACAGTTTAGAAAAAGAACTAGGGGTTAGAATCAAAGATCACGCAGGGTAATTAACAAAATTAAGCTTGGAACATAATCTTACCATGCTGAGGTACCTTCATGTTGAACCTTCACACATAATTTGGAGGTGTGTAATGCTTTTAAATACTAATAAATAATAGTGGTCACTTATTAACATAAGTAATTAATATATAATCTTAAAAGCTTTGTAATACCTTGTATATTTTTTAAGCAGGGAGCCTGAAGAAGTGTCAGGAGATCGACCAGGAAGTGTAAGACAACATAACATTTCTCCTAGCCCCATATCACCCGTTTCCTCTGACATCTCAAGTTCCAGGCAACACAGGAAGAAGAAGAAAGACAGACAGGCAGAAAAGTCTCCTGCATCCCGTGATAGAAAAAGGCCAAGAGTAAGTATGATAGTACATTTGTTTGGTTGAAAAACTTAATTGCAGGTGATATATGAATGTTTGGTTCTTCCTTGTACCAATAACTTTTTTCCTCCACTGAAGGGAAAAGAAACAGAAAGAGGCACTAAAAATATCAAGATCATTATTTTGTCACATGAATTAAGTTCTTTAGTTATGGAGGCGGGTGCCATGGCCACCCCTTTGAGGGTGTTCCAAATGGAACAGGCGTCAGAGATGTAGATAGATAGATAGTGTACTTTCTTTGTCTTTTCCTGGTGCTACCTCGCTAACATGGGAAATGGCGATCAAGTGTGTGTTTGTGTGTGTATATATATATGTCAGCTTTTCATACTTGCAAAAATTTGCATGTACATTAATTTATATACTATATATTTTTATCCCTGGGGATAGGGGAGAAAGAATACTTCCCATGTATTCCCTGTGTGTCGTAAAAGGCGACTAAAAGAGGAGGGAGTGGGGGGCTGGAAATCCTCCCCTCCTGTTTTTACTTTTCCAAAAGAAGGAACAGAGAAAGGGGCCAAGTGAGGACTTTCCCTCGAAGGCCCAGTCCTCTGTTCTAAACGCTACCTCGCTAATGCGGGAAATGGCGAATATGTATGAAAAAAAAATTTATATCCAGAATTTCATGAAAAACTCATGACACAAAGGTATATCTGACTAAGATATAAAGTCATATGGTTAACTTCTTTTGTTAAGTCAAAATGTTAGCTCTTTTGACAGCCAAAAATTTGGTCTGATATACCATTAACACACTCAGGGAAGGCTTTAGGAGTCAGTAGCCCTGGGTAGATATACCCCAACCAGTAATTCCCTTTCTTCCCATGCACAAAAGTTATGCACAGGCGTTTTAGGCATAGTTAACAGGAAAGAGTAAGTGATATTTAACTCTATTTTTTTAGGTAAAAGACAAACATTTTTCAAAACATTTTTGTTTATTTTGAATAATGATTCCTTTTGTGCACAAACTTATGAAAAACATTACTCAATGAACTTTTATTGTCTCAGAATCTCTTACAAAGCCCATTAGAGAGAATATTAAGATTTCCAGCAGTGATAGCAATAATTACAGGGTCGAAGGGTCATTGGGTCCATTAATAGAATAATGAAAGTTCAGAGATGTAAGTATGTAAGTGAAAAAAGGATTAAGGATCAACATAGTCCACCCACTCCTGACCTATGCAGGTGAAACATGGATATGGAACGAATCACAGAGATCAAGAATCCAGGCTGTGGAAATGAGCTATTTGAGAGGAACATGTGGTACAATTAGAAAGAATGAAGAAAGAAATGGGGGGATGTATGAGAGATATGGTAACACAGGGAATGCAAAGGGAATGAATAATGGAGTGGTAGAGTGGGTGAAACGTAATACTTTGAGGTGGTTTGGGAACATAGAAAGAATGCAAGATGGGGTGTTTACAAGGAGAGTGTATGATAGTACAAGTAAAGGGGTTGGTATGAGAGGAAAACCACCTCATGACTTGGGGAAATAGAGTGAAAGAGTACTGGAGGGAGAGAAATGGTGGTAGAATGCATAGAATGGTGTATGCGAGGAAGGCATGTAAGGACATGGATAAGTAGAGACTTTTACCATGGCCACCCCCTTATTAGCAGTTCCCAGAGGGAATGGGTATTACACATATAGATAGATAGACAACAATGGACAGGAATTACAGATGAAGATGGGGTTGACTAGATGGAAAGTAGCATGGAGTGCCATTATTTGGAGACTGTTTAGGTACATACTTGTCTGCCCACTTGAGGAATAATTACTGCCTTTTATTTAAAAAGGCTTGCAACAGAAAAATCTCCATAAAGAAGTGCATAACTCATTTTGCCATCTCTCATGTCCTGCTTGCTGCAAACTTTGTTAAGAAATGCAAGCTGAACAGTGAAATACAGCCATCCTCAAATGCTTCAGAAACCTCAAAATTAAGTTTTATAAAGCAGTCAAAAAGAAAAAACAAATCATAATTCCCAATTAGAACTCCCCTTAAGGGAGTTTATTTGGACTGCAACAGAATACATTTATGACAGACTAAATAGTACAGCTTTAATAATAAAAGAATTAAAGGCTCCAGGCTCCCTAGGCCATACTCATAGATCCCAGCACTTTATCTGCGATGCATAAGTACTTAGGGCAAAATGAGGCAAATTACTTAATATATGTGATTTACCAGGCAGAAAAGTAGAAAGCAATACCATGAATACATTTAAGATGAGATATATCAAATACTTTACTTTCAGTTTATGTGCTCCTTAGTTACATATAAAGTGTACATGTATTTCTCCTTAAGCCATATTTTTTTTATTTTTTGTACCATTATAACACTAATCCATTTTATTTTTTACCCTTATAACACTAATCCATTTTATTTTTTACCCTTATAACACTAATCCATATGGTTGTGACCTCTTCCACTATTACAAACAGCCTTATTTTTCTTCCTTCATATTTTTGATATTCATTATATCATTTGCAAACATGGTAGCGATCCTCTGCATCTGTATCTCTCCTTCCTCAGTGTACAAACTCCTTTTAGACTTCATTTTTCTCAGTAACTTTGTACTTTCAATAGATTTTATACATTACTTTCTTCCCAAAATCTCAGCATCCCACTTTTACTGTTTATAACCCCTTTATTGGTTCCATTTGTCTCATGATATAAGTTTCTTTAATGTCTTCAAACTTCATCTAGGTAATTTTGAGAAGTTGCAGTCATAGTATTTCTTAAATGTTCTTATTAGAATTATCTTATCAAGTCAATTAATGCAATTTTTTAAGAATTCTGAAGTTAAGAGACCCTCTCTGAAAATACTGTCGGTGATTTATTAAAGGAAAAAATGAGAAGTAAGATATATTTGGATTTTACAAACGTATTTTTTTAATGCTACAAGGAGTTTTCCTGCCAAGTTTTGAATAGGCCCAGCTGAAATTTTTAAGGCAAAACCTGACACATTGACAAAATACCAAAAGTCTGGGTATGTACCAGAATATTTTTGTACATAACCCTTGCTTTGCATAAGCCCAGTATGTGCAGATTTACTCATGTATAATATATTTTTTGACAAGTTTTAGAAAATGTGATGGGTTACACTCATGTGCATTGCCTTAGCAAGGCCCACAACCAGGGCCCAGGAAAGACATCTCAGGCCTCATTGGTGCTTTAGATTCTGGGCCCTTTAAGTGCCCCTTCCCTTTAATTCCCCCCACCCCACCCTTTATACCAAATATTATCTTCCTGTCAATTGCCTTTGTTTGCTTGGTATTTAAATTTCATCTGAGTTTTGCTGTACTGCTGAGGCCTACAATAATAGTGAGAACACTAAGCTCAAAACATAACTTATTGTAAGTAGCATGGTTGCAGCCAAGAAAATAGTTAAAACTGTGGCAAAGGTGTATTCAGACAAGGAAAAAAAATTCAGTGAATAATTCAGGCTAATGAAATATGATGACTTGGAAAATTTACAAAGTTTGAATTATTTCTAAATATACTAGTCTCATCAATATCTGCTTTGCAGTTGTAAAATGCAAATAAGCTTAACCCCAACATGAAAATATCTGGTATACATTGGGAAAAGATGTGATATAGATTTGATTTATTTTAAATTGTTCATTAAATAATTTTATGATTATTTTAACAAAGCATTAATAATTATTGCACTACATTTGATTATTACTACCAATGTACATTTTAAATTAGTCGAGAAAGAACATTTCAAGGTGCCAATGTGAAAATGGTTTTATCACTTGAGGCTTGAGTGTTTTTGGTGGAGCAGGTGTTACGAAGTGCAAACCAACATGTAGATTAAGAGCAACAGAAGTTTGCTGAAAAGTAACTTGACACTACCATACTACATTGCAAAGCAGTACAGCTGTTAATTTTCAAGTTTCATGAAACTGGATCACCTTTGGGCATGCCGAGATCCAGCAGGCTGGCACTACTAACAGAAGGGAATATATTGGATCACATAATGCAAAGCCTGAAAATGTCTGTTCATAAATTAGCACAGTAACTTTTGGCTCACCATGTATATGTAGGTAACTAGATATAGGTCTGTTTACCAGTTGTCAGTTACTGTATATTAATGCTCAAAAACTTTTCCAAGATTTTTTAGTTAAGCTCACTGTTATGAAATCAACAAAATCAGCATAGCACATCCTCTTTGATCTTACCACAAGCAAATGATAGTAACTACTAGTGCTGTTATTATGATAGTATCATAGGGGTCCCATCAAATTTGTTAAAACATAAGACACTACCAGCTACGTTTCTCGTGCTTAAGCACTCCCCTTAAAGGAAGATCTTCCATTTTCACTGAAGCATCTTTGGCACTTCTGTTGAAGGTGGCCTCTTAAGTCAGGAATATTGTGGTTTATGGCTAAGATTTAGTTAATTCTCCTTTCATAGGCAATATAATATTTATTCTTATGATTTACCCAACTCCTGCCTGAATACAAATTCAAAGGGTGTGATTAGTTGTTTATTTCACTTTCTATGTAGTTTCCAGATAGATCTGAATCATATATATTGCGTGGTGCACCATCTGTCTACATTTATCAAAGCTAAAGCAAAGCCGACATTTTATTCATATACTGAAGATAATAGGAGTAACATGCAATAGACAGTATTGATTTAGTGTTTCCTCTTTTTATGTAATTTCCAAGACATAAATTGATCTTTTGCATTTATATAACAAGAATAATGCTTTACTCATCACTGTACTGTTCTCCCTTGTTTGTACTTACTTTTCAAGAATCAGATTTGCTTGTATGACATAATTTACCCTAATTTCGTTATACTGAATTAAATTCATATGTGGCTGAACATAACTAACAAATCAATCCAACATTTCACATTTGTCTGTGTGAAGAAAAAACAGAAATATCTGTTGAATTACTGAAAGAATAGAATGATAAATAAAAAATGACAATGAATGCTATATTAAGATCTTTTTCTTTCATACTTGTTCACTGTTTCCTGCATTATCAAGTTACTACCATGAACAGATGAAGAAAAGGTGTCATTTACTCACATCCATTCTCTATCTGTCTTGTGTAATTCAGTGACACCACAGCCCTACAGGCCTTTCCATGGTTCCCCCAGCTCCTTTATGTGCCATGGTTAAGTCCACTGGCTGTGCTTTGACTCAATCCTATGTTTATCTTTCACCCTGCATCATGATCTGGACCAAAGCACTCTGAATCTTATTCACTCCATCCTTCTGTCTCCAATTTGGTCTACCTCTTCTCTTTGTCCCCTCCACTTTTGACACTTATACCCTCTTTATCAGCCTTTCATCAGTCATTTTCTTCATATGTCCAAACCATTTCAGCAAAGCTCCTCATATCACAGTTTGTTCTCAAATAATTAATTTCAAACACATTCATCCTCTTCTGTACATTCTCATTTATAGCATATGCTTTGCATCTAGGTGTTCCCAGAACCTTCACTCCCTCACCCACCCTTTGACTCACTTCCGCTTTCATGGTTCCATTTGCTGCCATGGCTATTCCTTGGTATCTAAGACACCCAACATCCTCCAAGTTTTCTCCAATCAAACTCAAACACCAATTAACGTGTCTCTCTGCATTCCTAAACCAAATAACCTTGCTTTTATTCACATTTACTCTCATCTTTATCCTTTCACACACTCCCCCAAATTTAGACATCAACTTCTGCCGTTTCTCACTTACATCTGCCACCAGCTCGGTATCATTAGTAGGCAATAATTGATAACCCAAGCCTTTCCACTTCTAGTAGACTGCAGACCTGCTCCTCCCTCCAAAACCCTTGCATTCACCTCCCTCACCACCCTATCCATAATCAAATTAAACAGCCATAGTGACATCACATACCCATGTCACATATCCACCTTCTGAAACTACTCACCCTCCTTTCTTCCACTTCACACACATGCCTTACCCTCTGGATAAAAAATCTTTAATGCTAGTAGCAGCTTTCCTTCCACACCATATATTCATAACATTTTCCACAGGATCCATAAATGACATGTACAATTCTTTCAGTTTTCCTAAGAATTTCTCACTCATATTTTCAACTTAATCTGCCTCCTATGGGGTGTTGTTAAATTCTTTCTGGCATTCAAGTTATAAACAAACTCCCTAGCCTTCCCTTCTGTCTAAGACAGAGACCTATCCCTAAAACCATGTAATTACCTCTATGTAATGATGGGGAAGGAGCTTTACACTCCTGAGACCCCATCTTTTAAACACTCTCTCTCATCATACAGCCTCTTAAATTTATATATGTTGCCAGAATTAATCTTGTCCTCAGTCAAGCTATTCCATTCATCCATCACTCTTTTACTATGAAAGTATTTCTTTACATCTTTATTCACAAGTTTCATACATAATTTCATGTTATCTTCCGTGGATGCTCTAACCCTACATTTCTGAAAGAACTGTTCACGGTACACTTTGATAATCTCTTTCTTAAGAATTTAAAGGTTGGGATCAGGTCACCCCTTACTCTTCTTTCTCCTAAGGTGGGTAAATTTAAAGACTCCAGTGTTTCCTTGTAACTTAGCTCTCACAATTCTGGTACCATCTCTTTTGCCTTCTGGACTTTCTCTATGAGCTCTTTGTGCTTCTTTAGGTGAAGTGCCCAAACCTATGAAGCATATTCTGGTTTGGGAGTCATGTGGGATATGAATAGCTTGCTAAATATTTCCTTATCCATATACTTGAAAGCTATTCTGATATTTGCCAGCACACTTTGTCTCTGTAACCTCCTAATACGGGATCCTGGTAACAGGTTAGGGATGACGTCTACTCCCTTCTACTTACACACAAAATCTTGAAATTTTATCCTACTAGATAAATGTTAACTCTGTAATTAATAAATTAAAGGACTAGAGAATGGTGAAGTAGCCTCAGCATTTTTTTCTATGCATGTAACATCAACAAGTCCATCAGACACCTCCCTTTCCTCATACAACGCAGTAATTCTCTTAACTTGCCTGACATCAGCCTCTTGGCATGCAGAAAACAACAAAATTTATTAGCAAATACAGTACTGTATTCTCATTTATAATGTTTCCATCTACAACTTTTATGGCATGTTATTAATTTATTATTGTAAGCTTGAAAAAGAAAATAGTACAGAATTTTCATCAAAAAGAGCAATTTTAGCTTTTGCTGGAAATGGAGCTTCCGTATTATTATGGAAGTTCATTTTCATTAATACCAGACTCGCTTATACTAGTCTGTTCTTGGAAAATAACCCCCATCATAAACAAGGGAGACCAGTTCATGTTTGTTGTATATTTGTAAAAAGTTTTATCCCATGTGTTATGTGTAGTATTGCTGTAACTCTGTAACTGCAATTATGATAAAGATTCGTTTAAACCTTCATGTTCATTGATTGTTATTCACATTTTGGATATTTATGCTTACTCAAAGTCTAACACATTGTAAGTAACATTTAACTGTTAATGAACCAAAAATTTTATAAGCTCCATTTGCATTGCCTACAAACTTGTATATTAAATATGTAAGGTTTTCATTATTCAACATAGGTTATCTTAAAATTATAGATAATTAAAAATTTACACTTTACTATATTTTACAAATTATTTTTGTATAAGTATATTTTTGTAAGTAAATCTTACATTTGTCATATATTAAACAGTGTCCTTAAACCCATCCATTGTCAGTGATGAGTATACTTGTCACATAATGTCAGTTTGTCTTTATCAGTGATAATTATTTTCATCCAGTTTGAAATATTTAGGTGCAGAACTTTTGCAGGTGGTAATGGTTACCACCATTTGTTAATATTCAAGCTCAGTCTGGAGTACCTGGTTCCCATCAGCATCATTCCACCACTGTGTCTCAAAAGTCATGCACTCTGCTTCTTGACCAGATAAACATAATTTTGTTTATTTTACTTGTTATTCATGATTACCTAGGGCACCTTTATAAGAGAGTTTTGGTGTTACCCATGAAATCTTTCTTGGAGTTCATACAGCTCCAAGGCTACACTACTTCCAGTAGAAGGGAAATGGAGTACTCTCCTACATCTTTGACAAGATGATTTCTTTCTCAAAAGGGTAACCACTTGCAAGGAAAGTCCCATAACACTTATATACCTATAACGTATATATCTGTAAAAGTATATGTTAGTGGTTACACTACAATTGAAAAGGCACTTTCAGCAAGGCTGTGTCATCACTAGATGGAGAGTACAGTCTCATCAAGGACCTTCTTACCCCATAAGGAATCCATTATTTCCCAGCTCCTGGATACTGAGAGCTTATGATTTTATTACAATAACAGTGAATGGGATTACTGTATCTACACCCTTTGAAATGCTATATCCATTATATTTTAGAATCTCTATACATGTATGGCTGTGGTGTTTAATATTGGTTACTGTATATGGATATATAAAATGCCAGAAACAAGTTTAAGAATTCAGCTGTTTTGTGGTACTTATGTATACTTTGGTTTTTAAAAAAGAGAAAGAAAAATAATTGTTTTATAAGTGATCCCTCATGTAATTTCTGAGATATGAATTTTGTTACACCTGTCACTTGGGCAAGAGTAGCGCAAAAAGACTATTATTAAACAGTTGACTAAATGAAAAGTTCTTTCTCGTATGATTTAAAAATATCTTCTCTGGCAGATGCATATTTAATTAACTGGTATCAATACAGTATTATCCAGCATGTTTCAACCAGCTATTAAAGCTTCTTTCAAATTTGCATCACTACAGTATTTCCAAATGCCACTACTTGGCAGTGCTGGTTTCAATTTTTTGCACCAAACTCCACTTGCTACTTGCCAAAACTGATTCATGCTTACCATGTGTGCTGAGTTTATCTTTGGATATTTCATATACCCTTCTGCTATGGCATTGAACTCTAGGAAGACACCAAAAGAGAGTTCTGCTTTTAGCAAAGGAAGGAAAGATGTTATTGTTCCTTGATATTGTACTGCATCAGGAAAAAAGACACCCAATTGACTAGAGAAAGGTGAAAAATTAAATTGGTTTCTTGAAAGACTAATATTATTTCATCTACTATCTTTGATATTAAAACCAGCTATTCAAGTTTTTTGCTGAATAAGAATTTATCTGTTTAAAAGTTATTATTATTGAGAGGGTGATGGCATGCACAGTGCATCAGACTGGGGTGGAACAATGTGGTTTCTATGTAGTAGTTTGCATGGATTAGGTGAATGCTTTAAAGAATGTGTGTGAGAGGTACTTATCAATTTGGAAAAGCATGTGACAGGATTGATAGAGATGCTTTGTGGAAGGTCTTATGACTATATGGTGAGGAAGGAAAGCGATTAGAAGCAGTGAGAAGTTTTTATCAAAAGAGTGAGGCATTTGCATAAGTAGAGGAAGGTGAGTGGTTTCAGGAGGAAGGGGGTCAGCAGCTGGGGCACATGATGTTACCATGGGTTGGGAGGACTATGCTGTCCCTTTATCCTTCCTTCATTTCCATAATTACACCTCTACCTTTCATTATTTTATTAAGGGACCCAATAACTCTTCTACCATGTGCTTTTCTCTCCCTAATCTCTCCTTCCATTACACCAAACTTACCCAAGATAGCTCCTAATTACTTTAACTCACTAACCTCTTCCAGTCTTTCCCCCCCCCATATATATATAACACAGTTTAGAACATTTTCTTTACTATATAGGTATTTGCAAATTCTATACTTTCACTGTTTCCTTTCAAAGACCATTACTTTACTTTTACTTACATTTATCTTCAATTGCCTTTGCTTACATACATCATAAAACACACAACCTCCTGCAACTCCTCCTCACTCTCAGCAAAGTATCATTCGCACACAGGCTTGTCACTAACCACCATACCTCACTACCACACTCCATCTTTGCACCCCTTTTCCCTTGTCTTGCTTTCACTCCTCTAATCATTCCATCCTATATATGTTAAAAAGCCACAGTAACATCACACAGCCCTTCTTTGCACCTAGATGTGCACCAAAACTTTTCAACAACTCTCCCATCCATTCTTACACATGCATCTGCTGCTCTAAAGAAGGCTTTCACACCATCCAACAGTTTTCCTCCCCTACCTCGTATGTCTTTAGCACAGCCCATACAGCATTCCACTCGACTCCATCATACACTTTCTCCAGATGCACAAAAGCTGCATCCAACTTCTTACCTTTCACTAGATACTTTTCTACAGTCATTTCACCTAAAAAATCTGATGCACACATCCACTGCCTTAACTAAAACCCTTTTGCTCCTTACCTATTCTGCATTCAGTCATTTCCATTGCTCTATCAGTCAGTACTCTTGCATACACTTTTCCTTAGCATCTTTCCCTTTTTCCATGCTACTTTATGTATCAAATACATCCTCTCTGTCACACTGTCTACTCCATACTTCGGTATTTCAGATGTCAGCCCATCCCCAACAGGTGCCTTTCCTTCCTTAAGTCGTATTATTATGGTATTTACCTCCCTTCTTGCTACTGGCCTTTACACTTATATCCTCTTTCTTCCATCATCCATACTAATGCATGTAACAACTGCTGCTTCACCTTCTCCCACTTTTATTTTTTTAAGGCTCCAGTCACGGACAAAAGTCCACATCAAGGCTGAGCCTTAATTGAAATATAGACAGTTATGAAGCGGAAAAAAGACATGGGAAAGTATTTACAAATTTTTGAGGACGAGAAAGACCTGACTTTTGAAATGTGCCAGGTCAGAGTTATTGGGAAAGACATGAGACTGAGAGTTTCAAAGCTTTGACGTGCAGAGAAAGAAGCAGGTATCAAAACAGCCCATCCTTGAGTTGCTGATAGCCACATGATAATCATGTGATGCAGCAGCTTGCCAAGAATTGTGTGGTCTAGCTAGTGGTGGGGGCACACAAGCAGCCAGCTCTCTGGAGCAAAAACCAAAGTAATACCTATAGAAGAGGACAAGGTGGTCAAGTTTGGAAGTTAGCCTGAGACAGTTTATAAGTTGGACTGCTTTCGACTCAACTCTAAGTGCGGATACAGAGCTAGAACCACCCCAAATGTGAGAGCAGTATTCCATACAAGGATGAAGCAATCCCTTGTATAAATGGAATACCTATTCAGAAGAGTAGTAGTTTCGACATCTAAACAGGACACCCAGTTTCTTAGAGCCAGACTTAGCTATTCCTGTCATGTGGGGTTTCCAAGAAAGAGCGGATGTTACAGTAATACCAAGTATGTTCATTGAGTCAAGAGGTGGAATTACAGAACCATTACAGGAGAGACGACAGTTGTGAGGAATTTTCACTTGAGAGAGGGGTAGAAATTGGGTATTGGAGGCATTAAACTTAACATTCATCAGTTCTTTAAAATACTCTTTCTACCATCCTTTCACAACCTCTTTTGATTTGGTAACTCCCCTTCCTTACTTCTCACATTAATATTTCCACTCTCACATCCACCTCTTTCCTTTTTCACCTAACCATACAATTTCTTATTTTCCTCAACCTTTTCACTCAACTTTCTTTAAAATCTTCGTCTGCTCTTTCTTTGCTTTCCTGTATCAGCTTCTTAACATTCATTGCTTAAACATATTCTTCCCTCCTCCTTTGCTGAACTTTCAGTGGTGTATTCCCTTCCAGCAATCTACCATATGACTTTTTCTTCTCTTTCACAGCATTTCTATTCTCTTCTGTCCACTATGCATTTCCCTTTTTATCTCATCACTTTGTAACCAGCTACTAACTCTACAATTTTTACAAGTCTTTCTATAAACATTTTAAACACCTTATTCACATATGACTGCATCCCTACATTTACTACACTTCCATCTATACTTTAAATAATTCAAATTCCATTTACAGTTACTGTGAGAGGTTTGAGATTTATAAAAATTTTCTGTTGTCAACTAGGTGAAGGACTGCTACAACTTCAGATGTTAACTACAGCATTAATTATCACAAAAGTTTATTTATGTTGAAGTCTTCTTACAAATATCAGTGATAAACTAGCAGTGTTCTTGTTACACAAAAATCATCTTAAAATCTACTGAAAACACCTCAAAAAGTAAGTTGCAATACAATATTTCTTACAATTAGTAACCTGTAATTTGTACAAATATTCATACACCAGTGGTTTTTATTAATCATGATATACAACAGATTCAGTTTTATGCAAATTCTATGGATGAGACCCTAACATATCATAACAAATAACAGGTCTCCCAACCATACATTTTTCATTCGTTATTGATATATCATCAGATACTTTTCAAAAATATAATAGATTATTCAAACAGATATCAAGAAATGGTAACCTAGAATTCTGAAGTTTAGTAATCATTGCCTTTCTTTGCAACTGTGTGGGTAAGGAGGTATTAAATATTAATAATTCAATTTATAAGAATTTAACTGACAAGTAATCTTTCCTTGCTTTTAAGCTGGAATGCTTTCTTTTATCCAAGAACTTGTCAGTTAAAGTTTTTCCTATTTGTGAAAGTAGCATAGAATTAGCTATGATATAAGGATATGACAGTCTAATTTATTTAATTTATGTCTTAATCACTTCCTTTACAAAAGTGTAACAAATGTCACTGTCTAGATTGGCTTGATCTTAAAGTGAAGACCAATCAATGAAAACACAAGACACTTGAGATCTTGCACCAAGTAGTAGAAGCATCGAAGTCCATCTGGGTCCCTGATCATAAAATAAATGTTAATGAATACATTAAATAAAACTGTACTTTTTTGTACTTTGACTAAATAATTAACCATGGTAGAAAAAGTCATGAGGCAGTGATGCAAATTAAAATGAACATGGAAATGAACAGTCTGGAAGTATTAATTACACTGATAATCAGAAAAAGATGAAATAAAATATGCTTAGCATCATAAAAGCATACTCAAGTTACTTTACACAAAATTCAAATTTTCTTCACTCAAAATTGTAAATCATATCAACATTTTTTCAATACTTTTTGCACATCAGGCCACTGCAGAGTGAACAATCCAAATGAAAAAAGCTGTAAAATTTTCATGTCTTATTCTTTTATGCTCAACACCATCACAGTGATGTACTGTTAAAACTTCAGAAAATACAAAGAAATAAAGATATAAGAAAGTCATGTCATCTAACTTGAGGTAATCTAGAACTGATCCTATGAGTAAATGAGAGGACCAGGTCAGCATGCATATATCTAATATCAATAACTTCTTTCTCTGGACACAAGCAAGGCTTATGGTCCTGATGGCATCCATCCCCATGTACTGAAAGAGTGTGCCTCTG